>CAUYQV010145420.1:0-11919 GCA_963574575.1 Galagoides demidoff | reverse complement strand
CCTCAAGCTATCCCCCTGGGTAGAGTGCCATGGCATCACAGCTCATAGCAACCTCCAACTCCTGGGCTCAAGCGAGTCTCCTGCCTCCGCCTCCCAAGTAGCTGGGACCACAGGCGCCCGCCACAACACCCGGCCATTTTTGGTTGCAGCCATCATTGTTGTTTGGTGGGCCCGGGCTGGGGATTCGAACCTGCCACCTTAGGTGTACGTGGCTGGCGCCTTAGCCGACTGAGCCACAGGCGCCGAGCCGGAATTCTATCTTAAACTCTTTGTTTTATTCCATTATTTCAGTTTTCTTACTCAGTGGTTATGCATATATTAGTGTTTTCTATCTCTCTTCATTCCATTCTTTCTCCTTTTCTCCTCCTTTTCTTTTCTCTTTCTCTCTCCCTCTCTTCCCTTCTCTCTCTCTCCTCCCCTTCTCTCTCTTTTCCCCTCCTCTAATCCCAGATTCTTCATTTACCACTCAACTTTTTGCAGGCTAAATTTCACCCATCTTACTATCTACTGTCATGAAACACTGTCTTCCTAAATATACCAACAATAACCAAACTGCTGAATGCAATAAACATTTTTCAGATCTTATTCATTATTGGTGCTGTGTTAAACAGGAACAATCTTTTCTTTCTTTTTGAAATTCTGTATTCTGTATCTGTGACTGTGTACCCTTCCGACTTTTAAACCTCTGACTGTTTCTGATTGGATTTTATTTCCATCCTCTGACCCTTTCATAAATACTGCTCTTCCTCAGGATTTTGTCCATTGTTGACTGACGAAAAAAAGCAGTCCTATCTATTGTTCTAGGACAATTTTATTCATATGTATTATTTCTTCTGATAACTTGGAAATCTATAATTCTAACTCAGATGTTTCAGATTATTATAGCCAATGTCTTACTAGTCAACCTTTTAGTAAAGCTCTTCCTCAAATCTAGTGTGAGCCAAACTGCATTTAGCTTCTTCTAACACCTCCTCTCACATTTCTTATCTCATTTTGTGATCTCTTTGTTTAACCATCCTTCAGACTGGAAACCTAGGGATCAGAGACTCTTCCCAGTGCTTTTGAACCCAGAGTCAGTCACCACGCTCTATAGTTTTGCTTATAAATAATTTCTTAGTTCTGTCCATAAACATTTCTTCGTTCTGTCCACTGTTCTTTGTGCCTGCAATCACTACCCTGCTTTAGTCCCCTGTTTCTTTCTTTGACTACTGTCATAGCTCCCTTTAGTCTTGGTTTTTCAGATCCTCCCACCATCACCACAGTGACCTATCTCCTACTATTGGCATTCATTCATGGTACATTATGCATGAGGTCTTTTCAAATTTTTTATTTTGAGCACATCTTCTATGGGGTTTTATTTATTTTGCTTGTGTTCGGGACTGTCTCTGGCAAGTTTTTGAATTCATTTCTTTTAAGTTCCTGAAAAGTCTGTTTTCAGGATAATTTTTTAGGTTAACTCCTTAGTTTGATTCTTCCCATAGTAGGAAGACAATGTAAATTCAAATCCCAAACCCAGCTGTGGACAGTGTCTTGATTACAGATTGTGCAGAATACAAATTTACCTCCACTGAGTCCAGACTGAGACAGAAAACCTTCCTTGCCATGTTTCTGTGCCAACAGGCAGATTTTTTTTTTCCTAATTTCCTTTCACTGAGGATGCATTTTTCAAGAATCCTGGTTTTGGCGGTTCTCCTCTTCAGTTCCTTGTGTTACGGGCTCTAAGGCTTCAGCTTCTTCCTGGCATTGGAATGCAAGCTCTTCTGTGGCCAGCAATCCTATAGGATAGTGTCACTGACCACATGGAGCTTATTCCTTTTCAGTCCTCTTCATTATTAGACCCTGGGTATTGCCCCTACTTTCTT
The DNA here is from genome assembly GCA_963574575.1 of Galagoides demidoff. Classification (NCBI taxonomy): domain Eukaryota; kingdom Metazoa; phylum Chordata; class Mammalia; order Primates; family Galagidae; genus Galagoides; species Galagoides demidoff. Next base: position 10,057 of record CAUYQV010145420.1, on the reverse strand, counting down.
GACAGTTCAGCTGTATATTTTAAAGGATGTTTATTAAATTTTCTCCAGCATTTCTGAGGAGGTTTCTACTCCCTCATTATGTAGTCCACTATATTCTCATTGAGGGGTGAGATTTGATATAGCTCTAACACTTTTCAAATCTGTGATTTTAGTTCCTATTTTTAAGAACATAAATAAAATTATAATTCTAAGTTGTGAAGAACATTGATGACTAAAGGAAGCAGGATGGGTCAGGGATAGCCCTATAATCCTTTCAGCCCTTCTCCCAAAGTGTTCCTTAGTTTTAACCTTTTTATTAGACAGATGTCAGCAGGTAGTGTTATTTTTCACACAGCTTTGTATCTTCTAATGGTTTTTTTTTTTTTTTTTTTTTTTGCCTAGAACCTAACCCTTCTACGATCTTAAAAAGGAAACCATTTCCCTAAAGCCAGCAGAAAATTAGAGTACTGCTCAAATCTGATGCTTGGTTACTTGATCGTTTTAAGTCATAATAAGCTAGTGTTTCTCCCTTAAACTCTTTTCTTTGAAAAGGTCTAAAATTATGGGTTGCCATTCACTTGATGTGAGTCCATTCATAATGAATTTAAAGCATTCAAAATATTATGAAACTGAGAAGTTAAATCAGTCTTAACTAAATAGCTGTTTTGGAGGATTGTGACAAAATATGTACAGCCTTAATCACCTGAGCCACCCACAGGACCAACTATATCCTATTAATCAATTTGATGTATTTTTTTTCTTTGCAAGTTTTATATAAATATGAGAGATAAATACATATTTTCACCTAGTATTTGTTTTAATGTTATCATAAACTCTTTATAAACTTGCAGTAAGCATATATATTATTTAATTAGCTAAATTTGTTTTAACTATTTTCCTGTGTTATATATTCAGTTTAATTAAAATTTCTTCTTTATCATTTCCTATTCTTTTTTTTTTTTTGCTTCTTTTGTCATAAAGCCGCAGTGAATACCCTAATACATTAAAAATTTTCTTTTTCTTAAATGTATTTAGGGTAAGTTTCCTGAAATGGAATTATTGGGTCAAAGTGTTACCATGTTTTTGAGACGTGCCCAATGTCTTGCTAAAAGCATGTTGTGAAGTTATATTCTCCCAACAAGCTAACATCGTAAGCAGACATCTTTTGTTATCAGTAGGCCATTGGACTGGAGTGTGGGGCTGATGCTTTCTTTGTCGTTCCTCTGCAGGACATGGTGCCTGTCATAGTTGATTACTGCCTTCTGCTGCAACGAAAGTAAGTACGTATTGCCTGTCAGATGCAGTTATTTTGAACCCAGGTAGATTCTTGTTGTATAATTCACTGCTATAAATCTTGTGACTTTGACTGGGTAGGTTTTTAAAAAATTATATATATATTTTATTCTATAATAGTTTTCAGCCCATTCACCTAATAAAGTCAGCTTTTCTAAAATAGATTCAATGAGGTGTATCATTTGTGTATTTGTGTGGCAGTATAATGGAGGTAAAGAACATAACCACTGGCTCGGCACCTGCGGCTCAAGTGGCTAAGGCACCAGCCACATAACACCTAAGGCAGGTTCGAATCCAGCCTAGGCCCACCAAACAACAATGATGGCTGCAACCGAAAAGAAAAATTGGCCAGGTGTTGTGGCGGGCACCTGTGGTCCCAGCAACTTGGGAAGCGGAGGCAGGAGACTCCCTTGAGCCCAGGAGTTGGAGGTTGCTGTGAGCTATGCCACGGCATTCTACCCAGGGGGACAGCTTGAGGATCTGTCTAAAAAAAAAAAAAAGAACATAACCACTAAAAAAGCAATAATGCTTAGAGGTCCTGGAAGTAAAAGGTATATGATCCATGCACTATATATGTACTCTTTTCATTTCTTTTTCTTTTTCTTTTTCTACATATATGATCTTTTATTAAAAAGCCATCACTAAAGTACAATATTTCATACCACCCAAAAAGGCTAGATTCATGGTACTTAGGCAGAATTCGGTTTTTTTTAGAGTCTTTTCATTTAAAGTAAATCAGTGTAAATAAACTCTGGAGTAGGCTTTTTTAGTTTAAATAATAACTATGTAAGTTAACTAACTTGGTGCTAATTCCATTTTTTTCACATAAATAATAGATATTAATCTAAGCCCTTTATATTAATGTTTATAGTTTTTACAGCAATTTTACTGGTTTTTTTCTATAGGAATGAGGTAGGCATTATTTTCACTATTATTTTAGCTATAACATTATAGCTAAAACATTGGAATAAATTTGAACCCCAGATAAGCAGAACTTATCATAGTAAGTGCTATGTAAGTTCTACTAAAGTTCTATGACTTAATCAAAGGTCTGACATAGCAAATAATTGCCTTTTTTCACAGATGCCTTCAATGTATGAGTCAGGCTGTTGGAATATATATAAATTCATAAGTCATTCATTTTATATAGGAGACTCTAGAGGCAGAAAGTGATTAAGTAACTTGCCCAAACTCACCCCCTTAGCTTTTGCAGAACAAAGGTAGGATTCAAATACAGAAATCTAGTTCCTGTTTTCTTGGTTTTAACCACTAGCTGGTACCACTTTCTATGTGGTAAGCAGCAAGTGAAAGGATTAATATAGGTACTCCGAAAACTGACTTGCCTCATGAATTTATATATATACCAATAGCTGGGTTCATAAGAGATTGAATCATACTTTGAAAGTATCAGTGAAGATTTTCAAGATGGCAATTATCTACTATGTCAAACCTTTCATTAAGTCCTAGAACTTAAGTAGAACTTAAGTCATAGAACTTACTATATAGTAAGTCCCTCTCATTTGAGGCTCAAATTTATTCCTGTGTTCTAGCTATAGTGATATGTAACTATCTAGTAAAAGATACTGTGTTTACCTCAAGTATGTTATTGAGAGCATTACTTTATGTTGTATACTGTCTCCTTTATGAGTGCCTCAAGGAAAAATTTCTTTCATGTGTTAAGGACAGAAATACTTTTGTGTCTTCTGAGTAGCTAGTTTACTTTTAGCCAATGAACAGTGAATTTTCTAGTTAAGTATTGTTTCCTAGAAAGCAGAATGCCATGATACATACACTAGCTTCATCCTATCTTTCTTTTTTTTAACTTGGTTTCCTCTTTACCCTAATTTACACACTCACTTCATTGTTATTAAATATTTTATCTTGAATTTTATGTTAAGAAGCCTTAATAGTTTATGGATCAGTTTTATATGTTTTATTTCATGTATTCTTTATCAATAAATGAGATAATGTTATCCTCATTTTCAGAGGAAGAAATGGAGGTGTAGAAGTGTTGCTAATACTAGCAAGTACTGAAACCAACTCATATCTTAAATTGAGATAATTATTCATATAAATGAGATAAAATGAAGTCCTCGAAAGAGTAAATTTTAGAGTAAGAAGGCCTCTCTTTATACAATGGATTATTTCCACCTAAAATGGTACCTGGCACAGAGTAGCTATTCAGTACCTAATGGTTGAGTTAATGAGATAATTCTGTCTCTGGTTTGAAGGGTAACTGGTGATTATTATCTTGTATATTCTCACTGTGGCATAGAACAAGATGAAAGATTATATAAAGAAAAGAAAAAAATGGATTCTTTCTTTTGAAAATAGTTTGTGTTATTCCTAAAAATGTTCTGGAGATGAGCCTCTCATTTCTATGTAGTTTGAAAAGGAAATATTCTCTAACTTGATTTCACCTGTTTACTGGCTAAGTATGCAATAATTTCTGTATTAAATCAAAACACATGAGGTAGAAATGAAGTCTGATCTAGATTTTCACCAAATTGCTATTTATTTATTATTTCTTTCTCTTTATAGCTTTTTCCCTTTAATATGTCCTGATTCCTTAGCATGTTTTCTTCTGGATTATGTGAGAAACAAATACAGTTGTTGGAGATGTCAGAGATTTACAACAGCAGAAATAGCATGACCTCTGAAGGGAAGAGGAATCTCAAGGGTCCTTTTTCCTGTTCTTCCTTGTCTTTTTTGTAGCTCTTTCATCTCTTCCTCTGCTGCTCATATTCACATGCTCCTCCTAGATGGAGGGCATGGATGTTTTCCCTGACTGTGGTACAGATAGTTAGTATGGCTCCCTTCTCAAACTTGTTTCCTGAGCATAACGACTAGATTGCACATACTCCTGCTTCTGATTGGGAGAAGTTCCAGCATGTTGTCCTTACTCTCTGTTTCCTTTCTGCTTTCTTCCCTTTTTCTTCTACTCTTAGGTTCTAGTACAGGCAAAAGGGAGGTGGGGAGGCATTCCCAGCAATGTAAGAAAGGTTGGAACTGTGAAAATGGGCAGTGGATCAAATGTTCCCTCTTTTGTTAGAGATTTGTGCTCTTCTGTTTGCTTGCTTTTCACTGTACTGGCTTTTCATCAGAATGTTAAGTTCTATATATGGACCTGAGCTTGGAAGGAGAAGGGTCGAATAAACCATTTGATCACCTTTGTTTCTAGGCGATCTTTCAGTTTCCTTCTGCTCCAAATATGCAGTGATTAAAGATTTATTATATGTAAAAATTCTATGTTTAATTAAATAGTTCAGTATAATCACTCTTGAGAGTTTTTACAATTTTTTAGAATTGTGATACATAATAAGGTTAAAAATGGTCTGTTCCCTAAGCTAAATTGAAGCAGAGGTTTATCAGATATATATAGCTTCATTCCAGGATGATATCTTTCTGCTTAAACTGGACTCTCTTTATACTATCTTCTTTAACATTTGGTTTAGGGTCTTATCTTTGGCATTCCTAAATTTACAAAGTATCTGTGGCATTAACATTGCTTTAAGGGATGCTTGGATTTTGCATAATGCAAATATGGTCCTATAAAACATGACCTAGTACTCAGTTAATTTTAGGTAACTTCTTTTATTTCTGGGGTCATTACTCAGGCACACTGTTCTGGCCCCTAGAAACCTTTTATATTAATGTATTCTAATTGAGTACATTGTTTTTATAGTCAGTCTTTTCACTTTTGTGTATTATATTGTTTCTTATGTGGGTTAAATTATAAACATAATACGTGAGAACAATGTAATCTAAAAATTATACCCTCATATTAATTTGAAAAACAAAAAAACTAAAAAAGAAATATAAACATAATATGTACTCTTAAATTAATTTTAACTTAATACCACAATCATTATTATACCATAATCATTGTAATCTCATAGTGTCAAAATAGATAGAATGTGGTACACAGCATTAATTAAACATGTGTGTGTAGCTGGGCATTGTGGCGGATGCCTGTAGTCTGAGCTACTTGGGAGACTGAGGCAAGAAAATCACTTAAGCCCAAGAGTTTGAAGTTCCTGTAAGCTGTGACGACATAGCACTCTATCCAGGGTGACATAGTGAGACTCTGTCTCAGACAAACAAAAAAAAAATGTGTGTGTGTGTGTGTGTGTGTGTGTGTGTATATGTATATATATATATATATTCCTATTCATACTTAATAATATAAAATACTTTTTCTATAGCAGGAACTAGATTTGTTTTCTGTATAGGGCATACTGATCACTGTGCTATGGACACATCTTTTTTGGTTAAGATTTAGCTTTAGAGTTTTTTGTGAATTACTTAATATCAAAAGTGACAGGCATTCAGTTTTTGAAGGCTTGCAGTTTATTTTCACAATTGGATCTCTGTTAATATGATTTCATTTCAATTTGGTTGTGTTTTTTTCAGTATCAGACAAAAGATATAAAATGTTATTTTGCCTTTATAAAATACAGGCTATAGATTATCCTATATACATATTTGTACATATATGCATATATATATATACATATACATATATATATATATACACACACACATGGATGTACGGTAGCCATAGTGTCTATTTCATTTTGAAAATAGGTTCAGTGTTTACATGAATCATAATTTTGAGCATTGTTTAAAAATAGGTGCTATACTGGGGAAAAGAATCCCTCTTTAATAAATGGTGCTGCGACAACTTAATAGCCACATGTAGAAGACTAAAATTGGACTGTACTTTTCACTATTGACAAAAATTAACTCTCACTGGATAAAAGATTTAAATTTAAGACACAAAACAATAAAAATCCTAAAAGAAAGTGTAGGCAAAACTCTTGACAAAATCGGCCTGGGAAAAAATTTTGTGAAGAAGACCCCCTTGGCAATTGCAGCAACACCCAAAATAAATAAATAAATGGGACATGATCAAGCTAAAAAACTTCTGTACTGCTAAAGGGTACAACAACTAAAGCTAACAGCCTTCAGAATGGGAGAAGATATTTGCATGCTATGAATCTGACAAAGGACTAGTAATGAGAATCTACAGAGAACTCATATTAATCAACAAGAAAAGAGCAAATGACCTCATTTATAACTGGGGAAAAGTCTTAAACAGAAACTTCTTTGAAGATGACAGATGAATGGTCAACAAACACATGAAAAAAAAGCTCATCATCTCTAAGCATCACAAAATGCAAATTGAAACCACTCTGAGATATCCCCTACGTCTAATGAGATTCGCCCTCATCACAAAATCCTGAAACTGCAGATGCTGGCATGGATATGCAGAGAAAGGAACACTTATACATTACTGGTAGGATTACAAACTAATACAACCTCTATGGAAAGAAGTATGGAAAATTCTCAAAGAACTAAAAGTTGACCTTCCATTTGCTCTCACAAAGCCATTACTAGATATCTACCCAGAAGAAAAAAAAATCATTTTACCAAAAGGACATTTGTACTAGAATGTTTGTTGCAGCTCAGTTCACAATTGCCAAGACAGGGAAGCAACCCAAGTCCCCATCAACCCATGAATGGATTAATAAACTATGGTATATGTATACCATGAAGCATTCAACCATAAAAAGATGGATACATTACAACTTTTGTATTTACCTAGATGGAGTGGAAACACATTCTTAGTAAAATATCATAAGAATGGAAAAACAAATATCCAGTGTACTCAATACTAATATGAAACCAACATATAAACACCTACATGCCTACATGAAAGAAAAACACAGTGTATTCTAGTGAGGGAGAGGAGAAAGGAGGAGGGGAAGGGGGAAAAGGGAGGGTGATTGGCAGCTTCTCACCTAATGCGTACAATGTGAGGGTGTTCAGCATGCTGCCTGGGTGAAGGGCTCAACTACAGCTTGAATTTTACCTTAGAAATGAAAATGATATAACATGTATACCTTCATATTAATCTGAATTTAAAAAAAGAAAAAAAAAGGTGCTAAATTATTATACATTAATTATATCACAATAAAGCAGTTATAAAACAAAACAAAGAAAAGGTGCTCTATATGGATGATACTGACCCCTTTGAGTTTATATCACTGTAACCAGTATCCAAAATTATTAAGAAGCCATCATTCAAATGACTCCTGTTTTAGATGAAACTAAGCCAAAAATGTTTCTGTTAAATCCCACTGAACCTGAAGTGATCTTTCGATACCCAGCTTATTCGTTCCCTTGTCTTGTTCAACATTAGGATCCTTGTGAGAGAAACAGAAAGATCATAATTATCAAGTGGTTGAGGAACTGGATGTTTTAGATAACCATTTGCATGTTAAAATTTTAAATACCCAACCAAGCTAGGGTATCATGCCCTATTAACTTCATAGCAGTTATATTGAGATGTAATTCTATACAATAAAATTTACCCTTTTAAAGTATACAATTTAGTACGGTTTCGTATATTCAGAGTTATGCAGCCACCAGCGCCATTAAGCCATGCCTTTTAAAAAGAAATCTTTACAAACTGTGATACTCACAGAAAAGAGAGCATTTTGAATATAATTTCTTAAAGTTCATTTATATTTTGTTTCTACTTTCAGAAATAAGGAGACTAACCCAAGTCAACTTTGGGTTTATTGAGTCCCACTTATATTTAGTGGGAGTTATTTATTTGGTTCTGGTTATATGTTTAGTATGGATAGGCAAGTATTAGGATTGATGCCCTTGCTCCCTTCAGACAGTTCTGAATTTAGATTTATCTCACCATCAAAGCAGTTCTTCATCTTTTAAAAAATTATAAAATTAATAATTTCCAAAGTGAATTTAACCATTTTTCTCTATTTGAAGTTATAAATGATAAACTCCAAAATTATTTTAAATGTATTACTATAAAGTAAGTTTATAGAAAGATCTCTTTTGGCCTTCCATTATTCATGATAGATTTTCTGATAGACTGGCCATAGGGAGTCTGAGCTTGAAATGGTAAACAGTAATTCTGAAGTCAGCCCTTGTAGGAAAGAAGTCAGCGCACTGGAGTATAGTGTCTAAATATAGAAAGAAACATAAGAGCTAAACATTTTTTTTAGTATACTTTTCTTTCTCCCTCTTTCTTGATGCTTTAATAAATATTCTTCCAGAATAATGAGAACGTGTCTTGGAATTTTATTTTATTTTTGTTTTAAGGTAGAGATGCAAATAGGAGTTGCTGATAATACTTACTTTTCTTGCTTCTTTGTTACAATTTCTGATTGATTCATAAAGAAATGTGTAGTTTTGCCAAGAATCTTACTGGCATTGCATGCTGCTCTTTGTCACTGGAGTGGCTTGTTTGCCAACTTTCATGCTCTGTTCACTGAATTTTTTGCTCTCTTTAGTTTTCCTCACCAAGTCTTTCTGTATGGAACTAAAATATGTAATTATCTTCCTTAGCGTGTTATTTTTAACACCACATTACAATGTGCGAGGGCTAGCAAATATGACATTTTCTTTCAATTCATTAGAGTTATTTTGATAGTCCTACTTTAAAAAAAAAATTTCAGAAAACACATATTACCAGGGGTACAAATGTGTGGGTTACATGAATTACTTTTTTTTTTTTTTTTGAGACAAGAGTCTCAAGCTGTCACCCTGGGTAGGGTGCTGCGGCATCATTGCTCACAGCAACCTCCAGCTCTTGGGCCTCACTCAGCCGCCCAGAGTGCTAGGATTACAGGCATGAGCCACCACACCCAACCACATGAATTACTTTTTATAGTTTAAGTCAGTTATGTGTGTCCCTTACCCAGATAATGTGTATTGTTACTCTTACTTTCCTTTCTTACAGTAAAACTTCATTAATATTGGTTATTTTTGCTTGGCTAGTAATTAGTAATCACAAAAATATGATGAACTATTGATTGAAATGAAATTAACACAAAAAATACTCTGAAAAATACGAAGTGGAGAGGAAAGTGATGCAAAATTACATTTGTGCATTTGAGGAAAAAATTGGATATGGATTTTCCCCAGGATATTGCAAATGTTGTTTTCTGCAAGGTGACGTGGTTCTAGTGCAGTTGTAGTGGGTCTGTTTTCCACCTGTTCCATTCCAGGACTTCAGACGAGGCAAAAACCCCATCCCACTCCTTTCAAGAACCTCTGTGACCTTTGTGTGGAACTTGTTATAAAAGATCACACTGTCTACCACTTTGCATAGTTAACATAACATACAATAAAAAAAGGTACATTTAGCAAAAAAAAATCCTAATGGGCAAAGAAAATTAACACAGCTTTTATATTTAAAAAATGGAATGAAGAAAGAAATGAATGATACAGGCAATATCATTTATAAATGGAAACATGGAAAATGCGAACAGTCCCTGAGTTATAAACATCCAACTTACAGTCAGCTCGTGTTTATGGAGGCTATTGCAGTAAGTCCCTGAGTTACAAATATCTGACTGACACACAGCTTGCACTTATGAATGGAAGCTATTACGGTAATAGGTTAATGCACCTTTTCCAACTTACATACAGATTCAACTTAAGAACAAACCTATAGAACCTATCTTGTTTGTAAGGCAGGGACTGCCTGTATTCAATTTTGCCAGTCAACGAAGAATTGAAAACAATTATGTTGTTGAATTTGTACTTATTAAATTATTAAGGGGAGATCAACAAACTCATAATTGGTGAAACTGGTATGATTTTTTTTTTTTTTGAGATGGAGCCTCAAGCTATCCCCCTGGGTAGAGTGCCATGGCATCACAGCTCACAGCAACCTCCAACTCCTGGGCTCAAGCGGGTCTCCTGCCTCCGCCTCCCAAGTAGCTGGGACCACAGGCGCCCGCCACAA
>CAUYQV010145419.1:0-40292 GCA_963574575.1 Galagoides demidoff | reverse complement strand
CAAATGACTTCAACTGCATTATCAGATGCCTGACATCCTTTTCTTTTGGGGTTTCTGCAGTTTCTGTGTCATCCTCACTTGCTTCTTCTACTTCATCAGCTGTTTCATGCACTTATGTTGGTCTGTACATCAGTCAATATCTCCCCACTGTCACTGCTATGGAGAGACTAGAGCAAAGTAATCTCCCTCAATGCCAGCCACTGTGGAGAGGGTGTCACCCAGCCCCCAACCCAAGTTTCCCAGGTTCCTAGGAAACAACCCACCATTCTGCATGAAGATCATCCAGCACTGGCCTGGACTGTGACAGTATCAGGGGAATGAGATAGCACAGAGCAGCTGCATTACAGGCCCTCAATGCATCTGCTCCTCCCCAATGGGGTCAACCTTCAGGAGTAGGTCACAAAAGTGCCATTTAGGGACCTCTCCTTCTTCTCACTAAATAGGAGTATTCCCAGCAAAGGGGAACAGTCTTCAAGTCTATGCTTCAAGTCTATCCACCTTGAGCTGAGAGAAGACATTTCAGATGAGAAGAAAACAGCATAAGAACTCTGGCAACAAGAAAAAAACAAGGTAGTTCAACATACCCAAGGGATCACAATGGATCTATAGCAATGGACACTAACCAAAAGGACATTGTCAAAATGTCAGAAATGGAATTCAGAATATGGATGGCAAATAAGATGAATGAGATTGAAGAGAAAGTTGAAAACCAACACACAGGGCAACGCCTGTGGCACAGTGGGTAGGCACCAGCCCCATATACCAAAGGTGGCAGGTTCAAAACTGGCCCCAGCCAAACTGCAACAAAAAATAGCCAGGTGTTGTGGCAGGCGCCTATAGTTCCTGCTACTCAGGAGGCTGAGGCAAGGAGTTGGAGGTTGCTGTGAGCTGTGATGCCACAGCACCCTACAGAGGGCAATAAAGTGAGACTCTGTCTCTAAAAAAAAAAAAAAAAGAAAACCAACACACAGAAGCCCAAAGGAAAAAAAAATATTTCCAGACATCGATGAAAAAAGAGAAAACGTTGCTAAAGAGCTAGACAACATAAGGAAGGGGTAAGAGAATTAATAGAAATCTAACAGTTATATAGGCAATTTCAAAATACAGCAGCAAGCTTCAATAAGAAGAGACAAACTCAGCTTCAAACTAACCCAGTCAGTAAAAGTCACAGAAAAGAGAATAAAGAAGAAAGAATACTCAGAGGAATAAGTGACTACGTAAAATGAGCCAATATATGAATTATAGATATGCCTGGCAGAGAAGAAGAAAAATCAGAGCATGGAAAACTTACTCAAGAAAGTTATAGATAAGAACTTCCCTCACACCACCAAAGATTCACATATCCAGATACAAGATAGTTATTGAGCACAGGAAAGAGTCATAGTAAACAGGACATCTTTAAGACACACAGTAATCAACCTGGCCAAAGTCAAAAGAGTTTTCCAGACAAGCAAACACCAAGACAATTTTTTACTACTAGACTTGCCCCTACAGGAAATACTCAGAACTTCAATAGACATGGAACAGCATATTAGACATCCACCAATGTAAAAACAAAGTTAAAGCTCACAGCTCTGATAAAAGAACAGCACAAGAGGGAAAACAAAACAACAAGATATCAACAAGCATGATGAATAGAACAGCATCCCATATAACAATACTAACACAGAACATGAGCACTCTTAATGTCCCACTTAGAAGATAAAGACTGATCAAGACTAGCTGAAGTAAAATCTCACCCCAAATATATGTGCTCTCCAAGAAACACAACTAACTCACACAGACTCAAGGTAAAGGAAGAGGAAAAAGTATTTCATACAAATTGAAACCAAAAGTGAGCAGATATAGCTGTTTTTATATCAGATAATACAGACTTCCAATCAACAATGGTTTAACACTTTCAGCTCCTATGAAATGATTTTCCTGTACCGCTCTGATATTGGAAGTCATTTGACACATTTTGTTTGGTTGAGAACAAGCCCTCAACTTCCTTGGGAATTGTATAAAATGAAAATACATGTAACAGGAACAGTTACAGCTTTTAGAGGAAGGATTTTCCAAGTGATCTGAAAAAGAAGAACCTTCAGAAATATGAATTATGTGCCTATCAATATGATATATATGAAAATGATGTGCCTCTCATTTCATGACAAGAGGTTAGTGACAAGCTGAGTACATTCTTTGGCACTCAAACGAAGTTGATCACTGGTTATAAGAAGAAACAGCCTGTTCAATTTGAAAAACTGAAAGTTATTTTAGAATACACAAAAAGTATGGGAAGAGTGAACAGAACTGATCAGTACTATAGATGTTATAGATTTACAAGGAGGTCCTTCAAATGGTGAAAATAATTACTCTTCTACTCAACTGGACACTGCAGTTGTAAAACAGCTACAGCCTTTATTCATTAGATAATAAGGAGAGTGGAGAAAAAGTACAGAGACACCTTTCTTATAGGAGAAATCTCATCACTCAGCTTATGAACATGTAAGCAACAGAACTTCAAGAAAGAGGGAAAGACCATCATCTGACACTGAGGAAAGAGTAACTGAGAAGATGCATTTTACAACGCAAAATGAAAAAAAATCAACAAAGAATTACATGGTTTTCAGCAGAAAAAATGAGAAAGGTAGGAGAGAAACCATTTTCTACTGTGAGACATGCAAAAGGAAGCCTGGACTTATCCTAGAGATTGCTTCAAAAAGTATCACACTCAAAAATTATAAACAAAAATAAACAAAAACACTTTAACTATTTTATGTAACCTAAAATAGATAATAAAATCATCAGGTGAGTTCATATTTATGTTTTTATCTTTTAAAACTGTAGGATAATTACAGTTAATCCACTAACCTCTTTATCACTCAAAATAAGTAAGAGCTGGGGAGTAAGAGAGTGGCAGAAAAATTAGAAAGGGTTAAAAAATAAAGACAAAGATGGTCATTCTATAATAGTAAAGGAGTAATTCAATAAGAAGACATAATAACCCCAAGTGCATTCAATATAGAGGGTGCCAAAAAATGAATACACATTTTAAGAGAAAAGACTGTCCATCCTATTAATGCCTGTGAAATGGTAATGCTATCATTAATTTGACCAATGCTATCTTTTGATTGAATATCATACTACACATTGCTACCATAATTCAATTGAACTTCAAAAAGTAATACATAGATAACATCTCTTAAAATGTGCATACATTTTTTTTTTTTGAGACGGAGTCTCACTATCTCACGCTTGGTAGAGTGCCATGGTGTCACAGCTCACAGCAACCTCCAACTCTTGGGCTTAAGCAATTCTCTTGCCTCAGCCTCCCAAGTATCTGGGACTATGGGTGCCTGCCACAACATCCAGCTATTTTTTTTGTTGTAACTGTTGTTGTTTAGCTGACCTGGGCTGGGATCAAACCCGCCAGGCTGGGTATATGTGGCCAGCGCCCTACTCACTGAGCTACGGGTGCCACCCATAGCTTTTTGGACATCTCTGGTATATACAACTAACATAGGACTTCTTAGATTCATAAAGCAAATTCTATTAGATCTAGGGAAGGAAATAAATAGTAGCACCATAATTACTAGGGACTTCAACATCCCACTGATAGAGCTGGACAGATTATCAAAACAGAAAATTAATAAATAAATACTAGATTCTAGACAAGTGAACCTAACAGATATTCACGAACATTCCACTAAAAACTAGTGAATATACCTTCTTCTCATCAATACGTGGGACATTTTCCAAGACTGATCGTAACTTAGGCCACAAAACAAATCTCAGAAAATTAAAAGAAATCAAAATCCTACCAAGTATCTTCTTAGATCATCGTGAAAAATAAACATGGAAATCAAAATATTCTTCAAACTAAATGAAAAAGGGGACATAAGCTTTCAAAATCTATGGAATACAGAAAAAACAGCCCTAAGGGGAACGTTTATAGCCTTAAATGCCAACATCAACAAGACAGAAAGATCACAATTCATGTAATATTACACCTCAGGGAACTAGAAAAAGTACAAAATAAACTCAAAGCCAGCAGAAGATAAAATAAAACTCAGAACAGAACTAAACAAATTGAAACAACCAACCAAATAAACAAAAACCAAGTTGGTTCTTTGAAAAAATAAACATTGGTTGGACATGCGTCTGTAATTCTAGCCCCTGGGAGGTCAAGCAGGTTAGCTTGAGCTCAGGAGTTCGAGACCAGCCTGAGCAAAAGGAAGATGCTGTTTTTACTAAAAATAGAAAAATTAGCCAGCCACTGTGGTGGGCACTTTTAGTCCCAGCTACTCAGGAGGCTGAGACAGGAGGACTGCTCAACCTTGGAAGTTTGAGGTTGCTGTGAGCTAGGCTGATGCCATCCACTGTAGCCTGGATAACAGAGTGAGATGGGGTGGGGAGGGGAGGGGAAGGGAAAAAAGGGGGTGGGAGAGGAGGGGAAGAGAAAGGAAGGGAGGAAAAGAGGGGGGAGGGAGATCAATAAAGCACTAGCCAGATTATCCAGAAATAGAAGAGAAAGGACTCAAATAAGATCAACTGGAAATGAAAAAAAGACATTACAACTGATATCAAAGAAATACAAAATATTTTCTGTGAATAATACATAAACTTCTATGCACACAAACTAGAAAACAGAGAGGAAATAGATAAACACACAAACCTCTAAACACACAAACTCCCAAGGATGAATCAGAAAGAAATGAAAATCCTGAACAGAACAATAATGTGCAGTGATTTTAAAACAGTAATTTAAAAAAATCTCCAAACAAAACAAAGCTCCAGAGCAGACAAATTCATAGGTGACTTCTACAAAGAACTGGCACCTATCTTACAGAAATTATTTCATAACATAAAGAAGTAAAGAACACTCCCCAACTCATTCTATTAAGCCAATATCACCCTGATACTAAAGCCAGGAAAAGACAATAACAACAAACTACAGACCAATATCACTCAAGAACATAGAAGTAAAACTCTTCAACAGAATACTAGCAAACTGAATCCAAAAACACATTAAAAAAAGAAATTTCACCATGATCACCTGGGTTTCAGCCCCAGGATGCAAGGATAGTTTAACATATCCAAATCAATACATATTATTCACCACATACACAGAAGCAAAAACAAAGAACATATGATCCACAATAAATGCAGAAAAAGCATCTGATAAATCCAGCACCTCTTCATGATTAAAAAAAAAAACTCAAGAAACTAGTCATAGAAGGAACATATCTCAAAATAATAAAATCCATATATGACAAAACCATAGCTAATATCATACTAAATGGGGAAAAACTGAAAACATTCCCCCTAAGAACTAGAACAAGATAAGGGTGCCTGCTCTTATCACTTCTATTCAATATAGTAATGGAAGTCCTAACCAGATCAATCAGGTAAAAGAAAGAAAGAAAGGGTATCCTAATCGGGAAAGAAGAGATTAAACTATCCCCATTCCCATACAAGATGACATGATCTTGTATCTGCAATACCCTAAAGCAGCGGTTCTAAACCTGTGGGTCGCGACCCACAGGAACTGTATTAAAGGGCTGCAGCATTAAGAAGGTTGAGAACCACTGCCCTAAAGACTCCACCAAAAGACTCTTAGAATTGATAAATTCAGCAACATAAGTTAAAAAATTTATGTACACAAATCAGTAGCAGTTCTATACACTAACAACAGTCAAAATGAGAGTCAAATCAAGGACTCAATATCATTTTCATTAGCTGTAAAGAAAATAAAATATCTAGGAATATACTTAACCAAGAAAGCAAAAGATCTCTATAAGAAGACCTACAAAACACAAACATATAGAAAAACATCCCATGCTCATGGAGTGATAGAATGAACACTTTAAAATGTCCATTATGCCCAAAATGATCCACATATACAATGCAATCCCCATCAAAAGACCAACATCATATTTCACAGATCTAGAAAAAATATTTTTCCCCTTCATGTGGAACTAAAAAAGAGCCTGAATAACAAAAACCCTCTTAAGCAAAAAGAACAAACCTGGAGGCATCACGTTATCTGAATTCAAATTATGCTATAAGGCTATAGTAACCAAAACAGCATGGTACTGGTATAAAGGTAGAACGATGGATCAAAATAGAGAATCTAGAAATAAAACCATATAGCTACAAACAACTAATTTTCAACAAAACAAAAAACAACACCCACTGGGAAAAGAAAACCCTCTTCAATAAACGGTGCTTGGAAAACTGGATAGCCACATGCAAAAGAATTAAACAAGACCCATATCTTGCCTCATATAAAAAAATTAATTCAAGATGGATAAAAGACTTAAATGGAAGGCATGAACCCATATAAATTCTAGAAGAAAATATAAAAAACTCTCCTAGGCATTGGCCTACAAAAGGAATGTATGAGTAAAATCCTAAAGGCAAATACAGCAACAACAACAATAAATAAATGGGACCTAATTAAATTAAAAAGTTTCTGAATAGCAAAGGAAATAGGAGTAAATTAACAACCTACAGAGTAAGAGAACCTACAGGCTAATATCCAGAATCCACAAAGAATTCGAGCAAATCAGCAAGAAAAAAACAACCCCATTAAAAAGTGAGCAAAAGATGTGAAAATAAAGTTATTCAAAAGAAGGTATATAATTGGCCAAAAACATATGAAAGAATGCTCAACATTACTAATCACCAGACAAATGAAGTTAAAACCACAATGAGATAACCTTAACCATGTTAGAATGCTCATTATTAAAAAGTGAAACAATAGCAGATGCTTACATGGATACAGAGAAAAAAGAATGCTTGCACACTGTTGGGTGAGACTGCAAAATAGTATAACCTATATGGAAAACAGTGTGGAGATTTCGCAAAAAAATAATAATAAATGCAGACTTATTTTGTCCAACAATCCCACTTCTGTGTATTTATCCAAAGAAAAAGAAGTCATTTTATCAAAAATGCTCAAATGTTTGTCACAGCACAATTCATAATTGCTAAAGTGTAGAACACCCAACATAAATGAACATCAATTAATGTGTAAGGAAAATATGTGTGCGGTGGTGGGTAGTATACAGTAGAACCTCCATACCTAACCACCTTTCTGCTTTAACCACCTCCGTAAGTTGACCTAATTTTCATAGACCAGACATACACCACATGTATATATCAGTACATGTTTGTTAGGTCAGGTCAAGTTTGTTACAGTTCTTTGGGTAGTCAACTTACAGAGATTTTATGGTATGTATCTCCTGAATGACAGACAGATAGGGAGAGGAAGATATAAAGGGTGCCCTTATCTATAAATTAACAAATCAACCTCTTTCTCTATAGTTAACTGTTTTTGACTAAGATTGCCAAGACAATTCAATGGAGAAAGAATATTCACTTTAACCAATATTACTAGAAAAACTGCATAACCACATGCAAAAGAATGAATTTGTAACCCTTCTTCATCCACATACAAAAATTAATTCCAAATGAATCAAAGGTCTAAACCTATGAAGCTCTTAGCAGGAAAAGTGAAAAATGTGAAAATGCGACCTTGGATAAGGCAATGGTGTTATAGATAGACAAAAGAAAAAAAATAAATGAAAGTTAAAATTTAAAACATTTGTGTTTCCAAGGATACTACCAAGAAAATGAAAAGAAAACTCAAGTGAACAAGTGACAATTTTTGCAAATCTGATAAGGAACTAGGATCCAGAATATATTCTTGCAACAATAGAAAGACAATAACTCAATTAAAAAAACAGACAAATGACTGAATACATATGTACTCCAATAATGTATGCAGATGGACAATAAGCACATGAAAAGCTTCTCAACATCATTAGTCATCAGAGAAATGCAAATCACAGCCACATTGATATACCACCCATATCTGCTAGAATGGCAATAATCAGAAAGACAGTAACAAGTGTCTGTGAGCACATACAGAGTTGTAATCCTCACACATTGCTAGCAAGAAGTAAAATGATGTAGCCATTTGGAAAACAATTTCTCCAGTTTCTCCCCACCTTCTGAGGGAAAGAAAGAAAGGAGGGTGACTGACAATGTGTATAGGGTTTCTTTCCCGAGTGTAAAAAATGTTCTGAATTTAGTGATAATGGCTGCATAACTCTGTGAATATGATAAGAAACACTCAATCGTACACTTCAATGGCATGGATTTTATGGCATGTAAATTACAGGAAGGGGCCCAAAAGTTGCCCCTAAAAGTATGCTCTTACAAATACTGCAATACCTTATCCTCAGCACCTACAAGTTCTGGAGCAAGTGCCTAAAAACAGCATTGAAGGGTTATGTCATATGCACACATTCAACTTTACCATGGAACCAAATTAGTCTCCAAAGTGGTTCTATCCATTTGTAGTCCCCACACCTTACCAATACATAGTAACTCATGTTCTGTTTGTATATCTGATAAATGTGAAAAGGTATCTTATTGTTTTAATTCCTATTTCATATAGTAAGAGTAAAAATGAAGTTTTCATATATAGTAGAACCTCTATAAATTGACCGCCCATGGGACTGTAACAAAGTGATCAACATAAGAAACTTCCATTGAGTACATGTGGTACATGTCTGGTCTATGAAAAATTAAGTCAACTTATGGAGGTAGTCAAGGTAAGGAGGTGGTCAGCTATGGAGGTTCTGCTGTATTTATAACCTTTCTGCTTTCTTCATTTTGAATTGCCTTTTAAAAGCCTTTATTCATTATATACTTATTCTTTCTAGATCTTTAATATTAACCCTTTTCAAGTTAAATGACTTTCAAATTAGTACTTTTCTATGTAAAATAGAACCTCTATAACCTGGCCACCCAAGGGACTGTAGCAAACTCATGAACATGCAGGGTGGTCAACATAAAGACCTAGGCCTGCTATAATGACACACACTCATGGTGCATGTTCAGTCTATGAAAATTAGGTCAACTTGAAGAGGTGGTCAACATAAGGAGATGATAAACTATGGGGAGTTCTACTGTAATTTGACTTTTAATTCTGTTAATACCCTCTATCACACAGAAATTTTTGTTTCATCATCAAAAAAGCTGGTCCATTTCCTTACAGTTTCTGGGGGTTTTTGCCCAGTTAATCTGTCTGCACCCAGATTTTAATGATAGTCTCTTACCCTTCTTCTGTTACATTTTTTTTTTATGACAGTCTCACTCTGTCACCCTGGGTAGAGTGCCATGGCATCATAGCTCAATGCAACCTCAAACTCTTGGGCGCAAGTGATTGATCCCTTTGCCTCAGCCTCCCACGTAGATGGGACAACAGGCATCTGCCACAGCACCCAGCTACATTTAGAGACATGGATCTCACTCTTGCTCAGGCTGGTCTCCAATGCTGAGCTCAGGCAATCCACCCACCTCAGCCTTCCAGAGTGCTAGGATTACAGATATGAGCCACCGTGCTCAGCCTCTGTTAAGTTTTAGTTTTGCCTTTCACATCCAGAACTCAGTCTCTTATATGGAGCATTTAGTAGGGATCTAATTTTATCTTTACCATATGAGTAGAAGATACCAGTAATATTTACTGAAAAGTCCACTTTTCATATGAAATTTTCATGTGATCCCTATCATGAATACACACACACACACACACACACACGTGTATGTGTTACTGGCCTATGTGTCAGTCCTTGGGTTAATACTGCAAATCTTGACACTTTTATGATAAGCTTTGACATGTGAAAGGATTTTAAGTCTCTAGTTTTTTTTAAAGTACTTATTATTTTGGTTCTTTATTCAATATGTTGTGCATTTTGAGATTAGCTTTGCAAAACACATGAGAAACCCTGCCAGGATTTGGTTTTGCACTTACCTGACAAATGTCATCTTCACTGAATACTGAGTCTTCACAACATTAATAAGATCTAGCTAATATTGTTTATTTATGCCTTTTATTTTTATTTATTGATCAATCTTATAAAGGGTTTAAAAATTTTGTTTTCTGGCTTGGCGCCTGTGGTTCAAGTGGCAAAGGCACCAGCCACATACACCTAAGGTGGCAGGTTCAAATCCAGCCCAGGCCTGCCAAAACAACAATGATGGCTGCAACCAAAAAACAGCCAGGTATTGTGGCGGTCGCCTGTGGTCCCAGCTACTTGGGAGGTGGAGGCAGGAGACTCGCTTGAGCCTAGGAGTTGGAGGTTTCTGTGAGCTGTGATGCCATGGCACTCTACCCAGGGGGATAGCTTGAGGCTCTGTCTCAAAAAAAAAAAAAAAAAATTTGTTTTCCTTACAAAGAAATGTCACAAATTTCTATTCTTACCATTTCCTTTCTTCTATTTGCTTTTGTCCTAACTTCTTTACTTGGTCATTTAGTTGGTCAATTTTCTGTATTTATTCTTTTCAAATTCATAAGTCTGAGGTTATAAATTTCCCCCCAAGTAGTATGCATTCTACAAGTCCTAATTTACATTGTTGAAGCCATTCAATTCTAAATATTTCCATTTGATTTCCTCTTAATTTGAATGATTTTTAGTGTTTTTTAAATGTCAAATATGTAAACTTTCCTTCTATGTGCTTTTATTATTAATTTCTGACTTAACATTCTGGCCAGAGAACATGTTCTGAAAAAAATTTCAGATTTACTTTATTACCAAATACAAGACCAAATTTGAAAAGGTTTCATATTTCAGGAGAATATGTATTCTCTTTTTTTATGACCAAAAGACAAGAGTTTGATGTTTGTGTTACTAAAATCCTGGCCAGGTGTGGTGGCTCAGTCCTTTAATCCCAGCACTCTGGTAGGCAGAGGCAAGAAGATCACTTGAGCTCCTTGAGTTCAAGACCAGCCTGAGCAAAAGTGAGGCCCATCTCTGCTAAAAATAGAAAAAAAATAGCCAGGGGTAGAGGCAGGCAGTGTCTGCAGTCCTGGCTGCTTAAGGCTGAGGCAGGAGGATCACTTGAGCCCCCAAATTTGAGGTTGCTATGAGCTATGGAGACACTACTGCACTCTACCCTGGATGACAGAGTGAGACTCTGCCTTTAAAAAAAAAAAATTAATACTTTCTTTTACGTATACCTATTTGATTTATTAGTTACTGAGAAAGGAACATTAAAGTAATAAATACGATTGCAGATTTATCCATTTCGACTTGTAAGTCAGCCAATTTTTCTATGTATTCTGAAGTTTTGTTATAATTAATATATCTTCATCACAATTTTCTTTTATCATATAGAAACGATATTTTACAATAAAAATCTATTTATTGTATGTGTATGCTCTATATGCATCTGCCACTAATAGAGCTACACCGGTTTTGCTGTAGGTATTAACTGCCTAGTATACTCACTTTCTCTATACGTATCGTCAAACTTTCCCCCAGACAATATAATTAAATGTGTCTGAGTGAATTTTTTAACATATCCTAAATCCAATCTTAAGAGCTACATGTCTCCATCAGCTCACCTGGTACACTGAAACACACTTCCTAGAAGACTAAAGGAAGGTTTTGGAAAAGTGACATGCCATGTGGCTCCAAGGCTTTGGAATTAAGCAACTAGAAAACAAAGCTGTTTGGAAAGCTCAAGAGTTCTGCTCTGGACAAGACCAAGATGCTCATTAGACATGCAAGTGGAGCTGTCAAATAGCAATGGACAAATGACTCTAGAGTGTAAGGGAGCAAACCAGCCTAGGACTGAGTCAGAGCTCAGCCAACACTGAAAGCTGAGAGAGTGGATGAGACACCCAAAGGAGTCAGGGCCATGGAGGCACAGCCAGTCTGCTGAAGACAGCAGAGACACAAAGGACGAGGGCAGTGCATCCAGACAGTGCATGGAAACTGCCAGCCCTCCGAGGAAGTGGTATGAAACATCCACATTCTCCTATCCCCAAAACTGAGGCAAAGGAAGCACAGGCTGGAGCAGGACTGAGTGGCTCTGCATGCCCCACCCCTGCTGTCCTGGCACAAGCCCCTTCCTGGGGCCCACAATGAAAACACTGTACACCAATGAAGGAAACAGAGATCAGAAGCAGAGCGAAGACAATAGTGCTGACTCCTGGGGAAAGTTCTGGATGGAGCTACCGAAGCAGATGAAGAAGGAGCTGCTGAGGAAAGGCCTGGATGTGACAAAGACGTGAGGCAAGCCTGTGCACACAGGGGAGCCACAGTGCATCATCACTGTTATTCTAATCAACAACCAGAGATGTGGGATAACGGTGCTCAGGAGAGTCCTGCCTATCCTATGCTCCCTGAACCACCACATGGGCAGCAAAGCAGTGTCAGAGACAGGCACATCTTCGGAAGCCCACACTGTCTTATGAGAGAGGAGACAGGCACATGAATAACTATAGTGCAAGTAAGGCAGAAATCTCCTGCTATCATAAGATAATCCTCAGTAAGCTATATGTTCTCTCACCTGTAATCCTAACACTCTGGGAAGCCAAGGTGGGTGGATTGCTTGAACTCAGGAGTTTGAAATCAGCCTGAGCAAGAGCAAGTCCCTGTCTCTACTAAAAATAGAAAAAACTAATTGGGTATAGTGGCACACACCTGTAGTCCCAGCTACTTGGGTGGGAGGCTGAGGAAGGAGGATCACTTGAGCCCAAAAGTTTGAGGTTGCTATGAATTAGGATGCCACGGTACTCTACCCAGGGCAGAGTGAGACTCTGTCTCAAAAAAAAAAAAAAAAAAAAGACACTGCTTCACCTAGACAAAGAAGGAAAATGCTGCATGGATAAGGCAGTGTCCAGGCAGCCATGTGGGCAAGACTACATACTTGGTCTGCAGAGGGACAGTCTTCGTGACTGGGAAAAAGTAACACGTTCAGTGGCTCAGCCCTGTGTGGCTGGAGCTTAAACCAACAAGAAGAATCAGGGTCTTGCTGACTACGCTTTTTACCCAGAAGACAAGAAGATGCCAAGGACAACTTCTAAGCAGGAGTGGCATGCTAGAAATGCATACAGTCTAGGTAATACATCTATCCCAAAATCCCCAGGTGGTTCCAGGTGATACCCTCCGTAGTTCAGTGCCAAGGCAGCATTAGTTTAATGTAAATTAACACAAGGAGCAATCCTCTCTAAAAAGATATATAATCATAACTAGAATATGCCATAGTTTGGGTATTTGACCTTCTAAAGCTCAATTCAAAATTGGACCCCAATATCAGAAGTAGGCTGTAATAGGATGTGTCTGGGTCCTGGGGGTAGATCCCCCCAAATAGCATGTACCATCACTGTATTAATTCCTAAGAGAATTCTCCCAGAACTGGTGTTAGAGATAGCCTGGCATCCTCCTCTCCTTCTTGCCTGCCTTCTCACTATGTGACCTCCCTAAGCATACACCAACTCCCCTCTGCCTTCCATCAGGAGTAGAAGCATCCAGATCCCCATCAGAAGCAGGTGCTGGCTCCAGGCTTCTTGAACAGCCTGTAGAACCCTGAGCCTAATAAGCCTCTTTTCTTTATAGGTTACCCAGCCTGGGTGTTCCTTTACACACAGCAACATAAATAGACAGAGACAGTAGGTAACAGCTAAAGCTAATAAGATGCTGCCCACAAACCAATGCTTATATTGTCAGTGAAAACTCAGGCACAAATCATTTGGAAAAGAAAGTTTACTTTACAGAGGCAAAATACATTCAGCTTCCAAAATTGCCTCACCAAATAAAAAACATAGCAAAATTAAGGAATTGCAAATTAACACAAGATACGATCTCACACCTATTAGAATTGTAAAAATCAAAAAAAAAACTAAAATACCAAATGCTGGCAAGGATGTGGAACAACTGTCACTCATCGCTAATGTGAATGCAAAGTAGTATAGCCACTGTGGAAGACAGCTTGGCAGGTTCTTAGAAAACTAAACATATTATTACCATTCAACCTAGCAACTGTGCTCCCTAGTACTTGCCAAATGTATTAAAAACTCATATCCATACAAAAACCTGCACACAAATGCTTATAGCAACTTTACTCAGAACTGCCCCCAAACCGAAAGCAACCAAGACATCTTTAAACAGGTAAATGGATGAACAAACTATGGTACATTTATACAATGAATGGATTGTTATTCAATAAGAAAAGAAATATGCTATTCAGTTATGAAGACACAGGTGAATCTTAAATGCATACTGCTAAGTGAAAGAAATAAGTCTGAAAGGCGGAGCCTGTGCTCAGTGAGTAGGGCGCTGGTCTCATATACCAAGCTTGGTGGGTTCGAACCTGGCTCCAGCCAAACTGCAACAACAAAAAAAAAAGCTGGGCACTTGTAGTCTGAGCTACTCAGGAGACTGAGGCAAGAGAATCACCTAAGCCCAAGAGCTAGAGTTTGCTGTGAGCTGTGACACTGGGGCACTCTACCAAGGGTAACAAAATGAGATTCTGTCTCTAAAAAAAGAAAAGAAAAGAAAGAAGTCTGAAAAAGCTCCGTACTGCATGAGTCCAACTACATGACATTCTAGAAAAGGCAAAACTATAGAGACGGTAAATAGATCAGTACTTACCAGGGTGTCAGGAAAGGGATGAGCAGGGAGAGCACAGGGGATTTTTTTGGAGACAATGATGTGAGTCTGTATGATACTCTGAGTATAATGGTAACTACGGGATATTAATTGTCAAAAACCATGGAACTTTACAACACAAAAAGTAAACCCTAATGTATGTAGTTTTTTTTTTTTTAATTTAAGAAGTCCAATTCTAAGATGAGATGCAAAATGCGACAAAACCACCTAACTACTAATGTGAACCAACCTTACTTAAAGGGGGCGGGGAACAAGGTGCTACTGACCCAGGTAGTTTTAGAAACAAGTAGAGTCTGTAAAGGCAAAAGGGACTGTACATAAGCCCTGTACTAAGGTTGACAAAGTTGTTTCCCAAGAAGTACAAGTTAACAATTCTGATATTACACTATAAACTGTTCATTAAGAGTAAATGGATGATAGTTGCTGGTAGGAGTCAGGCTTTTCACATTGGAGTGGGAGACCACAGAAAAGTAAAGGAGAGGGCTAGAATGGTCCATGTGTTAATGGATTAGAGTTTAAAATGTCAGTGTGACCTCATGTTTGGCTCAGTATAGATATAGGTGATTACATACAGATGTGTGTAGATACACACAGGCCATATACGCGCACACTCTCCTTTGCCCTCTCAGCTAAAATGGTCTAAAAGCAACAAAACCACTGTAGCAACAAGCACCCTCAACACCCAGATACTGGTTTCTTACACTATTCCTCAATAAAAGAAGCCAGGAGTCCTTGGAGTAACGGCTGATCCGAGGGTAAGGGCAGAAGATACACAAAATGAGCCTGTAGCATCATCATTTTCAGTAGTACCAGAAAGGGAAGAGGTTCCTAACACACACACACATGCACACACCCACACAGATGAAAGTTTGTCAAAGGGACACAGGAGGCAATTGAAAGAATTCTCAGTGGCCAAAGCTGGAAAAATTTGAGGGGAAAAAAAAATTGTAGCCTAGGACTATAAACCAAAGTATAAAATAAATACCTATCAGTTTATACTGATATAAATAAATGACTGAAAAAATAAATAGGAGAACAGAAAATCCCCAAAGATAATGTGAAATGATTTATAATACATGAACACCCCATCCACTGTGGGGTGGAACACACACAGCCCTCTGCTCCATAAGGGTGCACTGCATAGGGTGACTCTCTTTAGTGAAGAAAGCTGAAAAGCAGCACCTCAGCCAGGTGAGCAACAAGGTCAGTGTCGACAGTGGGCTTCATTGACATGCAATAAAAATGGCAGTTTGCTTTAGGGTCTCTATTCTAAAAACCCATAACTTCAGTCCAGTTACAAGGAAACATCAGAGCCCAGCAGATCTCAGTTGGTGAACATCCTAAAAAACACCTGCCCAGCATTCTGCAAAACAGGAAAGATCATTTAAAACAAAAGGTTCTGGAGATATGATGACTAAATGTAATGTGGGATTCTCAGACAGGGAATCTGAAGAACTCTAAGTATAGTCTTTGGCTAATGGTAATGCCTTAATATGGCTACAGTAGTTACAACATGTACACCTCACTAGTGTAAGATGTCAAATTGGATATGAAGGTACAGGGATTCTCTCTGCACTGTTGTCACAATAATTTTGTAAATCTAAACCTGTTCTAAAATAAAAAATGCATTTTAAGAAATCAATGATTAAAGAAAAAAAGACCTAGGTCACCATAGACTATTCATGATAGGAAAATAGCAACTTCATCACCAAATTAACAAATTCTGAAAAATTGTCACAAATTTTCAGGCATCAATATTGCAGAAGTCAGGGTGAGGCATCTTTAGAAGAACCTAGAAGGTCCAAGTTTATAGAAGATAGTCAAGATTTCATCACTTACAGCACCCTATTACTCAAAATACATCTAAGATCCCTTTGATGAAGGTATGTGGTATGCTCGATCATAACTGAAGCATAGGAAAGTGTCAGCTTTGTCTCAAAGTATTTCTTAATTCTCACATTGAATATTCAGCTTAGGACAAAGAATGTTCCAGAAAACAGGGTATAAACTGTGGCCTCTGCTGCATGTACAGTGTGCAAGGTGCTTCGTACCCATGGCTGTTCTCCTTACTCTTGCTCTACAAGACAGGGGTTATTATTTCCATTTTATAGATGTGGAAACTGAGGCCCAGAAAAACTACATGGTTTGTCCAAAATTTCCATAGGTAGCAAGTGAGGGAACCTGTCTTCGAAATCCTGTCTGCCAGGCATTAAAGACAGGGGCCAGCTTCTTCCTCTATGCTAGCTTCTGCAGGAAGTTCATTGGCCTCTGCACAGCCCAGGATGTGCACAAGCGTAGAGCCAGCAGGGCCTGCCCAGCCATGTGCAGCGCTCTCTGGACAAGTGGACATTTCTGTGAGCAGTGTAGATGCTCCCACAGGAAACAAAGGCTTCTTCCTATATGGAGAAAGATCAGGAATCATTTTGAATCTGTGCCCTTGAAACAAAGCCAAGGTCTAAAAGCTTTTACGGAACCCACATGAATCACAGTCATCAATATGCCATTAGATCCTGGACATTAATTCCCTAAAAGTGTTTCTGAACCTTTGAAGGGATTAACTCCTTACTGTATGAAAGCCGCTCCCAAGCTATAGCTGTTGGCTTTTCTCTATTTAAATGAGACATTGATTTTATTTATCTATCTCATTACACTTACATATATACAGCTGTTTTACAAGTGATCCCCTTCCATTTAGTTCCTGAATACTAGCAGGATCTCCCTTCAACTTGTAAAAGTTCTTCAGATCCTAAGCCTCAAGCAGCAAACATGGCAGTACCCTCCCTGGCTTCTTGATTAACACAGCATCCTTCAAAGGTTCAGGGAGGCAGAGACCCCAAAATCTCCCAGAAACAATTTAATCTTAGAATTGGACAGGATTTTTAGAAGCCTTCTGGGCTAGCTATCCTAGCACACAAAAACCCTCCCTCCCAACCCTACTTTGTGCCCACTGCAGAATACTTAGGGAGCTGCCCCAGTGACACAGGCTATACTGGTCCTATGTGCCTAAGCATGCATCTTTCATACAGAACCAGTCTAAATCTTTTTCCAAATTTCAGCCCTCCAAATATCATGTGTGCATGACCCCCAGGAAGTGGAAAAGAAGGGCAAACTGAGTCAGGCTCTCTCAGTCGGACTAAAGTTCCTCAGCCCTATCACTTTATTCACTTTGAAACAGGACACGGGCTTTGCCAATGGAGAATCCTGGGCTGAATCCTGACACCAGTGCATGACCTTGAGCAAGCTTCTTGAGCTTCCAAATCTCAGTGTCCTTAACCTTCAAGGGCCAGCTTCCCAGGGCTAAGTGGGCAGTCACAGGTTGACACTTGAGTGCTCAGCTCTGCAGCCAAGCAGATGGTGCAGTGCATAGCTCTGACACCTCCCCCTCTGCACACGCCAGCATCAGCCCATTGTCTCTCCCTCTCCTGGGAGCCTAAGAACAGGCAGGCAGCAGAAAGGGAAGCAGGACTGCCTCCATCACTCAGACACCATGCTCCTAATAATACAATCTGTACTTGGCAACTGTCCTCTGAAATCAATCTGATTATGCCTCAGAGAAATATCATCTGCAATGGCCCAGAGAAGAGCTCAGTGCAAATGCAGATTCCCATGCCTCACACCCTCCCATCACATATGCATTTTAAAAATCCAAGTGATACATGTGCACATTGATGGTTCAGAAGCACTGGCCTAGGTCCCAAGAGACAAAAAAGCCAATTCTGAAGTTTCTTATTTTTTTTATTTGGGTGGTGGGAGAGTGACCGGAAAAATTCTGAAGTTTCTATCGGGGAATATTCTGAAGCAGAAAGGCTTCTTCCTCCCCTGCCCCTGCTGTCAGCAACATACCAGCACTAGTCAGTATGCTGAGGAGTGAGCAGGACTGGCCTGAGGGCCCAGAGATAAAAGTCATAGAAGAGGACAGAGAGGTATGCTGACAAGTCTCGTAGCCATGAGACTTTGCGCTATATTCTTACCAACCCCTTCCAAGCACTTTCCTGAACTCTAATCAAAGTTGTAGAGATAAATATTGATTTTTTTAAATAAACAAACACCCAATTTCTAGACGTAATTCCCCCTGGGAGGTAGAAGAGTATCAACCTGAAGCAGGAAGAGAAGGACCCACTAGCCCTTCCTGTCTGTCAATCTGAGAGGCAGTGAACTCATCCTGAAGAACAGGGTGGAAGCTGTGTTGGTACTCCCCCTCTCCTTGGCCACAGTGCCTTAACCTAAACTGCCATGTGGGAGTTGGGCAAACTGATCAAATCTAGAGCATTTAGAGTATAGGGGGCAAGGTGAACAGAGAGAGGAAGAGAGGGATGGACAGAGAGAGGTAGAGGATAGAGCAGAATGGGGAAGGGGGTGGAGACCCTGCCCTAGTAAGGCCTGCCATACATCCATTCTACAGAGATTCTGAGCACCACTTTCAGCCTGACCAGGCACCCAGGCAGCACCCACAGAATAAACAAGCCTGTCGCCAGTTGCTACAAGCCTTAAGCAGGGTAAGCCCCTGGCTGCATGGTGAAGACAGATCCCTGAGATTGTTGTGGCTTTCCTGTTTAGAGGGCCTGGGCACTGTCATTTTACAAAAGCCCCCAAAAGACTCTGATGTATAGTCAGATGGAGGAGTCTATGCCACGAGATAGTTCGGTTCATTACACTTAGAGTTTCTGCAGTAAGAAGAAGGACTTTCTAAATATAACACTGCTAACATAAAGGTGGGAGTGACCACTGGCACCAGTATCCTGAGTGGTGGACGTCTATAAGACAGATAGGGGGTCCTTTTCAGTTACAAACATGTATACATACAAAAGACTGGCATCCCAACACTGGACATGACTTATGCCTTCCTCATCTTTACCTGGATTGAGC
The DNA here is from genome assembly GCA_963574575.1 of Galagoides demidoff. Taxonomy (NCBI): domain Eukaryota; kingdom Metazoa; phylum Chordata; class Mammalia; order Primates; family Galagidae; genus Galagoides; species Galagoides demidoff. The sequence goes on along the minus strand of CAUYQV010145419.1, from coordinate 20,973 downwards.
TGAGGAACACTAAACCATGTCAGCATTTTATTTCTGCCTCCTACATGTCTGACAGGGTCAGTAATCATCAAAAGGCTTACAGACCCTTTTTGTACAGTCTATGAACTAAAAATTGTCTTCACAATTTTAAAAGGTTGGGGGGGGGTAAAAAGAATTTAAAAGACAATACCTAAAATATTTACTGTCTGGGCCTTTACAAAAAACATATGCAGAACCCTGGCTCCTGCCCAGACATCCCCAATTCCACACCACACTGGCAGGTACCCCTGCCACCTCAGACAGGAAACCCTGAAGTGCCTCGAAAGGTAAATCCAGGTGGAAGTGCATTGTCAGTTGCCAACACTCTCAAGAAAAACATAGCCACTAACTGCAAGACCCCAGGGAGGATCAAGGGTGGCCTAACTGTGTATATGGGGACCACACGGCCAGTGGTCATGAGGAGGGTAACAGGAATCTCTGCAAGGCTCCTCAGGCAGTGAGGCCCTGTGTCCCAGCCACACAGTCACTCACCCACTGTGCCCATATCTCCTGTCTGGGCCCTCCTGCAGCCACACACAGAGGCCCCTGCTTACACGGTGCAGCCTCAAGCTGAAGATGTGGTGGGTATAAGCACAGACAATAGCATGGTTTGCCACAGAGCCTGGCTGATCACAGGACATCAACACACAAAAGGAGCATGCCCAGTACCATGCTGCGCAGACAGCAACAACCAGGTGCCCCTGATAAGGGGCTAGCTGGGATCTTCCTGCTGGGCCCTAGAGAGCTCCTCACACCCAGCAAAGTGCCCCACACAACAGATTCAGCACACCAAAGCCAGAGAAAGCGGCACACTTTCCTAAGACAGGTTCTGTGGAGGTTAACTGGAGACAGGCTCCCAGAAGCCAAGAGAAAGCTGATATTTGGTACCTTTGAGATCAATTGTCATGATGCATTCAGCAGACAGTGGCGCTCTGCGTCCTCCATCTGCACTATATCACATCACTTTGTAGGTCATGCAGCTCACAAAATTGATTTAGGAGAGATTATTCAATTCCACTTTACATTCTCATGTTTGGAACTCTGCCAGCAGCAAATTCTGTTCTTCCAGAGGTCAGGAAGCTATGGACAAGGCGATCTCTTGTTATTGTAGATGGAATTCCATATTCCATTTATGAATTTCCTGTCAATCTTCAAATTACTTCAAATGCAACTGCCCTTCACTCAGGCAGTGTTTTATGTCCCTATGTCTACCTCCTTCCCATTCTGATCCCCTTCCCAGCTGTAGACAGGGTGTGCTTGCTAACCATGGCAAACATGCTGCCTGTCTCACATCTAGAAATCCCTGCTTGTGGCCCTGCTTCCCCTGCCAACACATGTCTTCTCTGCAGGAAAACATCAGTTCCCCTCACTTCTGGTGAGCTCTGCTCTACCACATACCAAACCTGCCCTTCTCCTAGCCACCAGCAATTCCACACTGCCCAGGGCTGATGCCAGTGTCCCCTGGAGGCATTCCCTGAGTCCAATGCAACCTGGCAGTGCCCCCTCCCTTCCTTCAACTGACCACCATCTGTTCTTCCTGCCCCCACCCCTACTTGTCTGAGTCTTTGCCCCACGGAAGTATGTCTTCCCTTCTGACCTCCTGAAGTCAGAGGCCCAGCCTCAGTCCTGGGCCCTCATCTGTCTCTGTATCCCCAACTTAGTAATCCCACTCATCCCTCTCAACACAAACCAGACCTAAACCTCATCTCCATATCCTCATCTTCTCCCAAACTCCTCTCACATGCAGCATCTGCTCCTGTTTCTAATGGTAAGTGTCCAAACCACAACCTCCTTCCAAGTGTGACAACCATGAAGCCACCTTTCTAGGTCATAAGGCCAGAAAGTGTAAAGGGTGCCTCTCCTTTTCACATGGCACATCCACATTCATGAGCAGGCCCTGAGAACTCTACCACCCATGGAGAGCTTCTCAACCTTACCCCCAATCCAACCATTACATGCCTCCATGGCTACCGCCCTGATGAAAACTGCCATCACCCCCCAGGATAACGCAGAGGCCTCTTGCTGAGAAGCAACAGGCAGTATCATCACGCTGGAGCCTGGGCCCATCCAAGCCACTGCTCTGCTTGAAACCCTGCAATGGCACCCACAGAATAACAGCCAAATCTCCATCAGCCTACAGCCCTAAAGACCTATTCATACCCCTCCAGCTACAATTACCTCCTATTGCCATCTCCCTCCCTCCCCTCTGCTCTGACACCATCCTGGCCAACCTAGAATGCTTGTCCACAGAGGCCACTTGTCTGAATCCCTGCCCTGCTCCAAGTCTTCCCACAGATGTCCCTTCTCCATGTCCTGCCACCCTGAGAGAAGGTACACAGCCTGCCCCCAGCCCACTGCTGCTGTTACTGTGTGCAAGTAAGGTCTCTTAACACATCTGATCACTGTGTCTGTCCCTCCATAGCACAAAAGGATCCTCAGGGGCTGGAGGTTTCTGACCTGCTGACTGACACTGCCCAAGCCCACAACAGGGCCTGGCACTTAGTAGGCACTTGAATAAAACCTCAGTTCCTCTAAAACCTAACGTCTTAGAAACCAAACTAAAAATAGAAATGCAATGAGTTATAGCTGGACTGTGTATTGGTGTCTAAGGAACAGCAAGGCTGCAATGTGGTTAAACAAAGCACATACAGCATATGGCAGGAAGGGAGGCTGAAAGGTAGGTACAGGCCAGGTCAGGGACACTCAGAGGCCTTTGCCAAACACCATGAGAGCTCACTCCTATTTTTAAATTAAACTTTTGATTTTGGGCCTCCCAGTCCACGTATCAGGTATCTTAACAGTGCCCCTTCCAGACTTATGCTGAGATTTTTCCCAGCGATGGGAACTGAAGGATTCCTGGCTATGCAGGTAAGGAATTACCATGATACCTGCCTTTTAAGATTATGAATCTTGAGGGGCAGAGCAAGATGATAGACCAGAAGAATCATTCAGCTGAGCTCTCCTTGAATAACTCAGGAAAAAGAACCCAGCCATACCTACTGTGAAGACCTTACTCAGAGTCATAGCTCAGGGAGCACATCAAGGAGGTGGTGAGCTGGATATTGTATGATCCAGAGTGATGGAAATCTGATGATTAGGCAAGTGATTGTGACCCACTGTGATTGGCTGGCCACCCATACAGGTCCAGGAAGGGAGGAAATCCTGGCAGAGTTTTCAGTTGTTGGGGGAAGCTGTATATTGAGTAGAAAGCTTGGCAAAGTGGGCAGACTTGAACAGTATACAGCAACCAATTTTGAATGTTGGTTGGAGTGTATTTGCCATAAGTTTGGTGGCTGGTGAGGCAGCCATTCTGAGAAGGTCTTGGTGGCCAGGGGGCTGCCATTGTAGCAAGGTCATGAGAAGGTCTTAGCACGGCCTCAAGACCACTATCTTAATTTGGCTAGCCAGTATCAGAACTCCACTTATGGGACAGGCTGAGGAACTCCCACACCCTTGGGAACTGGAGCCAGGGGGCACTGTGAGATCTGCCCCTGACGGATTCTTATGAACTTTAAATCCCAACCCAGCAGGGTTTGAATGCTGAGGAAACAATCAGGCCATCACTGAACACAACTAGGTTTGGAATAAGGACCATAAAGGTTGCTGGCTATACTGTCTCCTAAAAAAAAAAAAAATCACAGCACCACCTGGTATCCCAGCAACATATTGCAACATACTGTCATCAAGAGCAAGGACTTCTGTCTGAAACAAAGGAGGCAGTGAGAAGGAAAAAGGAGAACAAGGAGGTGAACAGAAGAAAGAACATGTTAGAAGGAACCAACAGAAAAATTCAGGCAACATGAAAAAACAAAACACAGCAACTCCCCCAAGGGACCATGAGGCAGCTACTGCAGAAGACTCCACCCACAAAGAATTAATGGACTTGACAGAAAGGGAATATAAAATATGGATGATAAAGACAATAAAAGGAATGGACAAGAAAATGGAAAGACAGAACTCAAAGTTGGACAAGAAATATGTAGACTATAGAAAGGGTATGTTGGAGCTTAAGGAAATGAAGGAGACAATCAGGGAACGTAAAGACGCAGTAGAAAGTATCAAAAATAGGTTAGACTATGGAGAAGAAAGAACCTCAGAGCTAGAGGATAAAGTTTTAGAATTAACCCAGGTAGTTACAGAGGTAGAAGAGACAGAAAGCAGAACAGGCACTTAGAGAACTATGAGACTCCATGAAGCATTCAAACATACAAATAATAGGGATTCCTGAAGAAGAAGATTGTCCCAAAGGAAGGGAAGCCCTACTGAAGACTCTCATAAATGAAAACTTTGCAAGTTTTACTAAAGACCCTGACATACTCCTTATAGATGGATATCGAAGCACCGGTCATCTCAACTCAAACAGAGTCTCTCTAAGACACATTGTAATGAGCCTCTCCAAAGTCAAGATGAAAGAAAAAATTCTGCAAGCAGCCAGAAGTAAGTGTCAATTGACCTACAGGGGCAGAGACATTAGGATGATGGCAGACTTTTCAAATGAAACCTCCTAAGTCAGAAAAGTATGGTCATCCACCTTCCACATTCTTAAACAATATTCAACCTGGAATTCTGTATCCTGCTAAACTAAACTTTAAAACTGATAGAGAAATCAAATATTTTGTGGATATACAAGCACTAAGGAAATTTGCCACAACAAGACCAGGTCTAGAGGAAATACTTAGACCTATTCTCAACACTGACCATCACAATGGACCACCAGCAAAGTAAATACCCAGAAGCTAAAATTAAGTTTTCAGGCAAAAGTTAGAATATTGGAAAATCGCTTCTGCAATGGTGAGCTTGATGGCTTCCCAATGCAGGCATATGTTGTCTTATTATACTTTGTTCTTTACAAATTGAAGGTTTGTGGCTACTGTGTGGTGAGCAAGTTCATTGACATCATTTTTCTGGCAGCACCCTTGGTAGAGTGTCATGTTGTCACAGCTCATTAACAACCTCAAACTCTTAGGGTTAAGCTATTCTCTTGCCTCAGCCTCCCGAGTAGCTGGGACTACAGGCACCCACCACACCACCCCACTATTGTTTTTTGTTGTAGTTATTGTTGTTTAGCTGGCCCAGGCCAGGTTCAAACCTGCCAGCCCCAGTATATGTGGTTGGCGCTCTACCCACTGAGCTATGAGCACCGCCCTCAGTGATATTTTTGATGAACTCAGTGGTAATAATAACAAATGTGGCTTTTCTGACATTGCATATTGAAATATGTTAATACTTGAAAGATCTGCATAATTCAATGAACAAATATTCTCCAAAGACTAATGCAAGTTGTTACCAAAATCGTGCTTGTGTAATATATTTGTTCAAAGGGCACATTTATGGATAATGGGTTTTAACAGAGTCCTATAAGTTTACTGACAGTGTTTCAGATTCCATCTTTTAACTAACCTTAAAGAAACTACCACTTGTCAAGTCTCAATATTGTTTCAAACAAGAATATTCACAGTGATAGGATTAGGTTATTAAAACACTTCTCCCAGTGGCACCTGTGGCTCAAAGGAGTAGAGCGCTGGCCCCATATGCTGGAGGTGGCAGGTTCAAACCCAGCCCTGGCCAAAAACTGCAAAAAAAAAAAAAAAAACACTTCTCCTGTTCCCAGCCACATGTTCATGCAAGGCTGGGTTTTCTTCACATAATTAGATCAAAACAACATACCACAACAGATGAAAGCAGAAATAGATATGAGAATCGAGCTGTCTTGTATTAATTCTGACATTAAAGACTTTCAGAAATTCTGGTTTATTTTTGTTATGAAATGGATTTATTATCCATTGTAAATTAATTGCTAAATAATTAAAAAACCTGTGTTAGTTTAATGTGCTATAAGTATCAATAGGTAGAATCCACTTTAAAAAGTTATTTAAAAGGAAAGGTGTTCTGAGTGCAAAAGTTTGAGAGCCTACTGATCCCTGTGTCATAGGATGGTGTGGTGCTTGGGAAGAAATGCAGGTGATTTTGGTGAAGGACCATCAAGACCCACCAAGATGGTAAGCTGTCACCAAATGGTAACCGTCTCCTTTCTCACACTGAGTCAGAGAAAGGACTGAGCTGTTTATTTCTGTTTTCAGGTGAGTGCCAGCTAATAGGAAAGTGAGCTCAACTGAAAGATGGACATTATACGGAACTGAGGGATTTATTTCAAATTTAATATTGTAAATAATTTTAGAAATTAATACCAGAACTTGGTTTGTGAGACAAAAGTCCTCCAGGTGATTCTGCTGTGATGGAAGATCTACCCTAAATCATTGTTACTCAGCAATTCTCATTAGTACTATGGGGTATAGGTGTCTGTGCTAAATGCTGAGGAGATTAGGATATTGTAGGTGGTTTTCTGATCTTAAAGGTTTTTTAAGGGAGGGAGAGATGGTTGGTAAGACAAGCTCTCAACTGAAAAGCTGCCTAAGAAGACATAAGACAGATGAGGAGATGGGGAAGCCAGTGGCCTATGCAGTAGCCGCTCTGCAGAAGGCCTCTGTTCTGAGCAGGAGGCATGACCAGCCTGTATCTAAGCCTAGGAATGCCCCTGCTAAGGTGGAGCCCTGGACAGAAATTCACATCTCACTACCTGGTACTAAAGCGGAGCTCACTGGCTGGCTCACTTGTGCATTCTGGGTTCCTGTTGTATGCTGTGCAGTGGAGAAACAAAGGTAAAGAAGTCTGTCACTCAGCACCACAGAGGGTACTGTCTCGGGGTGAGCCATATGTGGAAGCAACTGTCCCTGTGGAGAATGCTAGGGTATGATCCAGAGTGCAGGAGTGCTGGGTGCTCACCCTTGCTGAGAGGTTCAGCCTTCTCCTGCTGTGGGTGCTTCTAGTGTTCCTTGTGGGAATACAGGAAAGCCTCTTCTCCCAAGAATACAGACATTATGGAATTCTGATTAATTGCATTTCCCTTTCAGTTTTCAAACTATCATTAGAAAATTTCTTAAACTGTAAGATTAGTTTTGTGATTTATTTCCTGGAATATATTAAACATGATTGATTCTTTCTAAAAACCCGGGATTTTTCAGGACCTTAGGACATCACTGACAACAGAATGTTAACCCCAGAGCTCTGAGAAATCATCTGGTCCAGATCTCCTACCACAAGCAGAAGTATTGGGGAAGCATGTTCTGCTGCGGTTGTGTCTCACTGCAAACTGCAGCAAACACTGTCACTGGCATGTGCCAGTCCTGCCCCTCACTTCCTGATGGTAGAAATGAAGTCAGAGAACCTAGGCTAAGACAGGGACTAAGACAGTAGGCTACATTTGTCTCTTCCTATAAACTGGAGGCTATGAGGTTGGTGTTAGCACTCAAAAGGAAGTGGGGTGTTGACTGAAATCTCTGCCAGGGTGCAGCGGCAAGAGAGCAGGCTGAACTTTGGTTTACCTTCTAACTTCCATCACCTCTTGCTGTTGAAGAGGTGTCACGGAAGCCTATACCCTCTGTAAGACTCTCTAGAAGGGATGAAAAATGAAAATGTGGAAAGTGGAGGTGGAATTGCTTGACTTTGGGTCATTTGGGAGAGTCTTGGGCTGCTCCTGATTAGGGACTTACTTTCTGATGCCCTTAGAGATATGGATTAGATGGTCTGTGCCATTTTTGTCCTTTATTTCCCTTTAGTCTAACATCTTTCATTTCCTTGGGGCATGAAGATATTCCTCTGTCTGTGGGCCATTTTGACTTGCTACGTAAAGCTCCAGGCAGTGGCAGGTGCCGTTAATGAGCTAGCTGGTCTTTAAATAGCACAGCTCTAATCAACAGAATCACCTGTTTTATAGCCTGATATTAGAGAATAGTATTCACAGAGGATTCTGAATGGTGGGTGGAACATTAGAAAGGCAGTAAAATGTCCCCTGCCATTGCTGTGTGGCAAGCCTAGTTGAAAACACACCCTTATAGCAGAGACACTTCCTTTGGGGTGGGCCAGAGTCAGCTGTCAGGATGCATTAAACTCAGCTTGCATCAAAATGAAGAATGACCAAGCTCAAATCTCCTTGATTATCAGAAACTTAGTCATTTGTTCTCTGAATCTGCTTAATGGTGTGTAATGTTCACATCACACTCTTTTAGGGCTGGGCCAAGAAGCCAGCATGCTGCCAGCACTGCACCAATGAGCTAATCAGCATTTGGCTCCCACATTCCTGGCTAGGAGCCCTGCTGGAATTAATACTGTCACTGCATCCTCCAGGTCACATGCTGGTCCTTGCTTTCCTCAGGTGATCCCAAACTCCTTCTCCCCCAGAAAGCCTTCGCAGGCTAGGGCTGAGATATGGTAGTAGGAATCCAGCCCAACCAATTATTCATTGAAAAGCTCTGTCCTGGTGGTTGCTTAGATGGGTGATATAACTAGGAACATGTAACCTAGCATGGGGGGATAATGCATGAACACATGTGTCTTTGATACTGTGTGCTACCAGGTACACATAGTCAGAGAAGAGCAATAAAGTGAATTTTGTAGAGGCAGGCACTTTGTAGGAATGGAAGAGGCCTAAGAGGACAGGCATTTCAGCCTGATCTTGGAGAGTCTATAGAATAATCAGGTGCAGTAAGGGATACTATTTATGCTTGGGCTTCTGTTTTCTATCATGTAAAATAGAAAAGAGTTGTCTTCCACCCTTCCAGGGATTAAATGGTGAGGTGCTTGGAGAGTAAGTATAGGGAAAGTGGCTAGGCAAAGTGGGCATACAGCATCTGGTGCATGATAGCCAACATGTTTAAGTCTGTGTAACATCTATCATCTGCTATTTCTGGGGCTCACAGAACACAGGAGAAGCCACTTAGACTTTGTGAAAATTAGTAGGACATGTCTAATTCAAAAATGATCCATGGTCTGTGTCTCACAAATAAGATACTGTAAGTAGTGAAATATTCCTTTTGAGTTTAAGTAGTGTAATAGAAAAAAGTAAAAAATTAAATCATTGGAGAGTGTATTCTCCACAAATTTGTGCCACAGCATACATTCAGAAAGATGTTGAGGAATTTTTTGGTGTGTGAGTGTCCGATATGCATGGACCCATGATTTACTGGTTAGTAAATCATTTGAGATGCTTCCAGTGTTTAGCTACTAAGAATAAAGTTTATATGACCATTCTTGTAGATTTCTTTTAACCAACATATTATACATGCACATTTCTCCCGAACATATATCCAGAAATAGAACTGGTGTGTCACAGTGTTGGTGTATGTTTATTTTAGTAAATAACTGCCACTTTTTCAAAGTGATTCAACCAGTTTATAACCAGGCAGCAATGTATAAAGATTCAGTTGCTCCACATCCTCACCAGAACTTGCTGTTTTCTGCCTTTCTCATGCTTGCCTTTCTGGAGGTTGTGTGGTGTTATCTCTTTGTGGTTTTAATCTATACTTGCCTGATTGCTCCTAGTGTTGGGCACTTCTTTATAAGTCACTGGCCATTTGGATGTCCTCTCTAAGTGCCTGTTCACATCTTGTGCCCATTTTTTTTATTGGCTGGTGTTTTAAAAAATTGATTGCAATGGTTTTTATATATCCTGGACATGACTCTTTTGTTTGATATATGTATCTCAGATATTTTTTTCCCAATATGTGCTCTTTTCACTGTTAACTCTTAGTGGTCTTTTGATAAACAAATTTATTATTTTTAATAAAGTCCAATTTCTTTATCTTTTCTATCATAGGTAGTGCTTATTTTTCTAGTTTAAGAGAAATCTATTTACCCCAAGTCCATGAAGATATTCTTCCATGTTTTTCTATAGAATCTTTATTGTATTCTTTTAACATTTACGTCTAATCTAGTTGCGTCTGGTGTAAGAAGAGAGTCCAAGTTCATATTTTCCACATGTATATCCAGTTAATCTAGTCCCGTTTATTGAAAAGACCATTCAATTCCTGCTGAATTGTAGGTGGTGCCTTTGCTAAAAATGAAGTGACCTTATGTATCAGGATTTAGTCAGGAGACAATAATTACATTAGTAATTTCAACAGGGAAAATTAAAAAGAGTTAACTAGTAAAATGGATTAACTATCAAAGGAGGTAAAGGATAAAGGCCACTGTAAAGAATATAGGAATAACAGATGTAGAAGCAGCATAAAGGAAATGCCCAGGAATAGAAGACTTAAAAGAGGATGTCCTCTAGTCTCAGAGTCAAGTGTTACTGGAGAGGACACAGCTATGACCCACAGGAGAAATTCACTGAGGTGCCTCAGGCTGGAGTTAGCTACTGAGGTGAGGTGCCTGTGGGACTTTCTGGGAAGTCATTTGCTGGCTAGTTTTGTTGAGAAACTGCCTACTGGCTGCCATAACACAGAAAAATTTAAAAAGCTCTGGCACCTGGAAGAGACCCCTCCTCTTGCAGTGTCTGACCAGTGCCCTCTTCTGACAAGCCAGCTGGTCATGGTGCCAGCTGTCAAAAGGAAATGTTGTAACTATATATCCACACCAGAGAAAAACACAACCGTATTCAAGTAGGGGGAGTGGTGTAAAGGGAGGAGAGAGGGAGCTGGTGGTACTCTCACTTAATGGGCACTATGTAGGGGTATATGGCACACCTCCTAAGTGAAGGGTTCAACTACAACTTGGAGTTTTCCGAACAAATGCAAACAACATACCCTAATTGTTTGTACCCTTATATCAGTCTGAAATTAAAAAAAAAAAAAAAAAAGAGGAAATTTCCTCAGGGCCCAGCACCAGCATCAACAAAAAGGGCCAAGAAGGGTGGATTTGAGGATGAGAGGTAATAAATAGATGACCGGCACACCTTGTGGAGTGGGTCTGCTTCTTGATTCTGTTCTGTTTCTGTTTCTCAATTTCTCTATCATGTATCAAGGCTACCATATTGATCACTGCAGCTTTATGGTAAATCATGATAATGGTTGGTAGAAGTCTTCCATCCTTACTCGGCCTCAAGATTGCTTGATTGTAAGTCTTTTGAATATCTTTATATATTTCATAATAAGCACGCCCGTTCACACAAACCTGCTGGCATTTTGATCAGAGTATTTTGGTTTCATAAATTAGTTTGAACTTTTTCCAGTATTAAGTCTTTCAAATCAAAGAACATGCTTTTATTCCTTTATTTAATTTTTTTTCATTTTTCTCAATAACATTTTGTTTTTTAGTATAAAGATTTTGTGCAGATTTTGTTAAGTTTCCAGAAATGTTGTTGGTGCTATTGTTGCTGCTATGTAGTAATCTAATTGAGTGCTGTTTATCAACCTTCTATCCAGTGACCTTGCTAAATTTACTTACAAATTTCTGTGTAATGGTTTATTACAAACTTTATGATTGTGGATTTACCTTTTCCTCTTTTCAGTTCTATTTTTGCTTTTAGTATTGTAAGGAGATAATATTAGATGAATATCAATTCAGTGTGTTTTGTCTTCCCATTGAATGACCCTTTTATAATTACAAAATGTCCTTCTTTTTCTCTGGTAATATATTTTGCTGTAAGGTCAGTTTTGTTTGAAGTATAAAAATAAAGCCATTCCAGTTTGTTTTGATTAGTGTTCATGTGGTATAGCTTTTTCTATTTTCAACCTTCGTGCATTTTTAAAATATGCTTCTTTTAAACAAAGTAATTTTTATTCCATTTGTCACCTCTTACATTTTAATTGGAGTAATCTATTTGTACCTAATGTGATTTCCAAAATGATGGGTTTAATAGCGGGGTATTGTGGCGGGCACCTGTAGTCCCAGGTAGTTGGGATGCTAAGGCAAGAGAATTGCTTGACACAAGAGTTCGAGGTTTCTGTGCGCTGTAAATGCCAGGAGCACTCTACTCAGGGTGACAAAATGAGAGTCTGTCTCCAAAAAAAAAAAAAAAGTGGGATGGTGGGTTTAATTCTACCATCTTGCTGTTTTGGTTGTGTGTGATTTTTGGTCCTGAGGTTCTCTATTATTCTATTCCCTCTTTTCCTGCCTTCATTTGGATTAAGGAAGTATTTTTTTTTTTGTTTTAGGGCACTCTACCGAGGGCGATATAGTGAGACTCTCTCCAAAAAAAAAAAAAAACCAAAAGAATCTCAGAGCAGTCTAATTCCATTTATCCCCTCCTGCACTCTGATAGCATCATACATTTGAACTTACATGTGTGTGACAGATTCAATATGGCATTGTTTTAAAAGTTAATATTTTAAAATACTTGTTCATATATTTACCCTTTCTTATGTTCTTCATTCCTTCTATGCTTTCACTTGAGAATATCTTCTTTTAGCCTAAAGAAAGTATTTCTTTAAGTATTATTATGGAACAGGTCTGTTGATGACAAATTCAGTCTTTGTTTGAGAACACTTTTATGTTGAAAAATGTTTTCACTGAGTATAGAATTCTAGGTTGACAATTACTTTCTTTCAACAATTTGAGTGTGTCACCATTTTTGATATGGTCTCCATGTTCTGGCTATTTTAGTGCCTGTTAAAGAGTCAGCCTTTGCTTAATTGTTGTTCCTATAAAAGTTAATATGACTTTTTCTATGTCCAATTCTAAGATTTTATGTCTTTCTGCCTGTGCATGTGTGTTGTATTTATCCTACCTGGGGTGCACTGAGCCTTTCATCAGGTTTGGAGAATTCTCAGCCATTATCCATTCAACTGTTGCTCTTGCTCCATTCTTTTCCTTTTTCTTATTACACATTGAACTTTCTGACTGTGTTCCACATATCTCTGTTCCCTGTACTTTCATTCTTTTTTGATCTATTCATTGGACTTTTTCAAGTTTCTCTAATTGTATCTTCAGTTCTGTTTACTTTACTATCTAAGACATCCAGTAAATAATTTAAATTATTATTTAAATTCATAATTAAAGATATTATATTTTTACAGTAATAGACTATCCATTTGATTACTTTTCTATAGATTCAAAGACTGTTGAAATCCTTTTATCCATTCTTTCCTCTTTCCTATCTATTTATTTACTTACTTATTTTGAGACAGAGTCTCACTCTGTTGCCCTGGGTAGAGTGCTGTGGCATCATTGCTCACAGCAACCTCAAATTCTTGGGCTTGAGCAATACTCTTACCTCAGCTTCCCAAGTAGCCAGACTACAGGTGCCACTATGCCCTGCTTGTTTTTCTATTTTCAGTAGAGATGGGGTTTTAGTCTTGTTCAGGCTGATCTTGAACTACTGAGCTCAAGCAATCTACCCAGCATGGGCTCCCAGGGTCTTTTCTATTTTTTAAACATATTAATCATATTTTCCTTATCAAATTTATGGAGAAATGATTTAATAAAAAATGACGTTCCTTTAAGGTGTACAATTTATTAAACTTTGACAGTTGTGTACGGCCATAAGACAGAGGATTTTCATTATTGCTCCAAATTTCTCTGTTTCTTTACACCAGTGTTTTCAACCTTTTTTTTTTTTATCCTACCACACACTTAAACCTATAACTAAACTTCTGTGGCACACTTAAATTATGTTTGATGAGGTCGACCCACCCGGGTAGAACTAACATGCCCAGGAAGAAGCAAGTGCATGTCCCATCCAGGAAGTACTGAATGTACTAATCACTGTCTCTATGACCCCTTTTCCCACCCATCTGCACAGGTAAAAAACCCCATCCACCATTGCCACGTGTGGAATTCCTTTTCTGATTTCACCCCACTTGCACCCAGGTGGAATAAAGGCCACATTGACCACACACACCAGGATGCCGTTTTCCTTTTATCTCACACCTCGGAATATTCTTTCATCTTTGGGTCCATAACCTCTCAATGTTGATCAGTAAGAGTAAAAAAAGAAAAAGAATATACTTACTGTGCTTTGAACTTCTATCGAAAATAATTTAATTAATGATCTTTAAAAATTTTCACAGCAGGACGGCGCCTGTGGCTCAGCGGTAGGGCGCTGGCCCCATATACTGAGGGTGGCGGGTTCAAACCTGGCCCTGGCCAAACTGCAACCAAAAAATAGCCGGGCGTTGTGGTGGGTGCCTGTAGTCCCAGCTTCTTGGGAGGCTAAGGTAAGAGAATCGCTTAAGCCCAGGAGTTGAAGGTTGCTATGAGCTGTGTGACACCACGGCACTCTACCAAGGGCAACAAAATGAGACTCTTTGTCTCTACAAAAACAAAAAAGATTTTTTTTCACAGCACACCTAAGATCCTCTCATGGAACACCAGTTGAAAACTGATGCTTTAGATCAGTGGTTCTCAACCTGTGGGTCGTGACCCCTTTGGACTGAATTAAATGTTCATGGCATTAGGAAGGTCAAGAACCACTGCTTTAGACATGCTTTCTGTCATTTTAGATTAGTTTGTATTTTGTGTTAATGGAATCATAAATTATTTACTCTTTTTCTGTCTGGCTTCTTTCATTTAACATAATAATTTTGAGATTCGTCATGTTATTAGTACAATATTGAATAAAAGTGGTGAGAATAGACTTCTCTGCCTGTTGTTAGCCTTACAAGGTTAAGTGTTCAATATTTTATGTTTGAGTATAAAGTTAAGTGTCAATTTTCTGTAGATGCCCTCTATCAAGTTGAGAAAATTCCTATATCTACCTAAATTTACTGAGAATTTTTATCATTAATAGGTATTGAAGGTGGCGCCTATGGCTCAAAGGAGTAGGGCGCTGGCCCCATATGCTGGAGATGGAGGGTTCAAACCCAGTCCCTGGCCAAAAAAAACTGCAAAAAAAAAAAGATATTGAATTTTGATAAATGTTTTTCTGCTTTTTTTTGTTTTTGTTTTTGTTTTTTAAGACAGAGCCTCAAGCTATCCCCCTGGGTAGAGTGCCATGGCATCACAGCTCATAGCAACCTCCAACTCCTGGGCTTAAGCAAGTCTCCTGCCTCCACCTCCCAAGTAGCTGGGACCACAGGCGCCCGCCAATGCCCGGCCATTTTTTGGTTGCAGCCATCATTGTTGTTTGGCGGGTCCGGGATGGGGATTCAAACCTGCCACCTTAGGTGTACGTGGCTGGCACCTTAGCCGATCGAGCCACAGGTGCCGATAAATGTTTTTCTGAATCTGCTCAGATAATTGTCTGGTTTTTCTCCTTTAGTCTATTAATGCGGTAAATTATACTGAATGATGATGACTATAAAACCAATCTTCATTGTTATATTTTATCCTTTTAAAATATTGTTGGATTTGATTTGATAATGTTTTAAGGATTTTAGGGTCTATGCACACGAGAAATATTGGTCTGTAGTTTTGTTTTCTCGTAATATAGTCTCCTTATTTTGGTATTAGTATAATATTGGCCTCATAAAATGAGTTCAGCAATGATTCCCTCTCTTCTGTTTTCTGGAACAGTAAAATCAGTATTAATTCTTTTTAAAATGTCTGGAGGAATTCACCAGTATAGCCTTCTAAGCTTATGTCTTTTAAGTAGGAATTTAATGTATATAATAGATATGGGCCTATTCAAATTATCTATTTCTTCTTGAATGAGCTTTACTAGTAGTTGTCCTTTAAGGAATTTGACCAGTTCTTCCAAGTTGTTGAATATGCTGGCTTAAGTTGTGTAGAATATTCTCTTATTATCCTTTTGCTGTCTTCTGTATAGATAATTCCTCTTTCATGCTTGATATTTCTGTTTTGTGCCTTTTTTTGAAATCTTGGTCATTTTAGCTTTGAGTTTATAGGTTTTGTTGATATTTTCAAAGAAACAATTTTTAGCTTAATTTTTTGTTATTTTTTCCTTTAATTTACTTTGGATTTATTTTGCTGTCTGTTCTCTCACTTTTTGTAGTGGAATCAGAGACCAATATTTAGAAACCTCTAGTTTGTCTTCAATCCTGAGAGTGGCTTTCCAGGGTTCCTGACTAAGACCTCTGTAGGTCCTTACCTCCTAAGTCCTGACAGTTAAACCAGTTAAAGATTTCCAACTGACCTCTTTCACCTCCTGCCACGTAGTGATGGTTCAAAATCTGCTGCTAACTTGAGTGGACGATGGACTGACTGTATGCTTATTGCATGCTCCTTTATGTTTGTGTGACTCTGTACCCTAACTGGGAAATGTGGGAGTTCCATTCCAATACACGGGCCTCTTGGACAATGCCAAAACTTAGATGTCTGCCGGGGAGAAAAGGTCTTGTGTTGGGGGTTTCCTTTAGTTTACAGCCTGTTACAGTAGGTGCTTGTGACTGCATAAAAGCTCTGCTGGATGATAATAGTGTCTCCCCATGATTTTAATTTTCATGTTTTTTGAAGACTAATGATGATAAGACTTTTTCACATGCTCACATTAGCCATATTATTGGTGATGTACCTGCTGAAATATTTACTATTTTTTAATTGAACTGTTTCTCTATTATTGAGTTACAAATGGTCTTTGTATATTCTGAATATAAGTCCTTTTTTCAAATATACATATGAAAAATACTTTTACGTTCTGTTATTTGCCTTTTCATTTTGTAAATGGTGTCTTGCAAAGAACAGGATTTTAAAACTTCGATGAAATATAAATTATAGAGGTCGTCCATGGTGGCTCACACCTGTAAATCCCAGCACTCTGGGAGGCCAAGGTGGGTGGATTATCTGAGCTGAGGAGTTTGAGACCAGCCTGAGCCAGAGCCAGATCCTGCATCTACTAAAAACAGAAAAACTAGTTGGGTGTTTGTTGTTGTTGTTGTTGTTGTTGTTTGTAGAGACAGAGTCTCACTTTATCACCCTCCCTCAGTAGAGTGCCGTGGCGTTAACACAGCTCACAGGAACCTCCAATTCCTGGGCTTAAGGTGATTCTCTTGCCTCAGCCTCCCGAGTAGCTGGGACTACAGGTGCCTGCCACAACGCCTGGTTATTTTTTGTTGCAATTTGGCTGGGGTCAGGTTTTGCCCTACCCACTGAGCCGCAGGTGCCACCTATAGTTGGGTGTTTTGGCAAGTGCCTGTAGTCCCAGGAGGCAAGACAATCACTTCAGCCTAGGAGTCTGAGGTTGCTGTGAGCAAGGCTAATGCCACAGCACTCTACCCAGGGCAGCAGAGTGGGACTGTGTCTCAAAAACAGAAAAAAAAAAAAAAAGGAAAATGGGCAGTGCCTGTGGCTCAAAAGGGTAGGGCACCGGCCCCATATGCTGGACGGAAGTGGCGGGTTCAAACCTAGCCCTGGCCAAAAAAAAAAAGGAAAGAAAGAAATCATAATTTTTCTCTTTTATTGTGTATTGCTCTTTTTTTTTCCTGACATGTCTAAGAAATACAAGTCTACCCCAAGGTCAGAAAGATTTTCTCCTTTGTTTTCTTTTAAAAGTTTCATATATTTATATTTTATATTTCGATTAATTTTTGAATACGATATTAGGTAAATCAAAATACCTTATTTTTCATTCCTCATGGAAATGCCTTGACACCACTGTCAAAAATTAATTGATCTCAGGTTTATTTTTAGACTCTATCTTCTAGTCCATTCATATGTCTATCCATACGCTAATGTTATAGTGCACTGACTGCTAAATATTTGAAATCAGATACATTAAGTCCTCCAATTTTGTTCTTTTTCCAAATAGTAGAGACTATTCAAAGTCTTTTGCATCTAAAAGCAAAAATTTACAATCTGCTTATCAACTTCTTGCAAAAAGCCAGTAGGGTTTCAATTAAGATAACTTTGAATCTATAGATTCAGCTTAAAGACAACTGACATCTTAACAATATTGAGCCTTCTAAACAATGTGCAGCATAATCTCTCATTCATCAAGTCTGTAATTTCTCTCAGCACTGTTTTGAAATTTCCTGTATACAAATCTTGCACATATTTTGTTATTTTCCCTGTTTCATATTTTTGATTGCTAGTATAAATGGGGGTTTTAAAATTTTTTCATTTCCAATTATTATCTAGTATATAGAAATAGTTTTATATGTTGAACTTGTATCCTCAGTTGAGCTGAAGTCACTTATTAGATTTAATAACCTTTCTCCATGGTCTTGTCATCTGTGAATTCTTATCCAATATGTATTTTATTTATTTTTCCTATCTTATTCTGTAGAACCTACAATATAACACTGAATATAAGTGGTAAAAGGAAATCTTTTTGCCTTGTTCTTTATCTTAGGGAGAAGGCTATCAATCATTCACCATGAAGTGTAATGTTAACTGTAGGTTTTTTATCGATTCCTTTCTTAACTTGAAAAACTTGTTTTCTGAATGTCTTTTTATCATGAATGTGTGAATTTTGTCCAGTGCTTTTCCTGAATTTATTGAGGTGATCGTAGAGTATTTTTCCTTTGTTCTGTCTTTATTTTGAATTTATTGAGTCTTAAACCAACTTTGCATTCCTAAGTTGAACCCCACTTGGTCCTGATGAATTACCTATCTGTCTTCTTGAGTTTGATTTGTGATATTTGTCATATTTGTTATCAATGACTAAAGGCTTTTATATTTATGATCATGAGGGAAATTGATAGTTTTCTGTGAATATTTTTTGTCAGATTTTGTGACAGGATAAAGCTGGCTTCATTAAATTAATTTGGCAGTGTTTCTTCCTCTTTTTTGAAAGAATTTGTATTGGATTGTATTTTTTTCTTAAAATATTTGGTAGATTCATCTGGGCCTCAAGTTTTCTTTGTGGAAAGATTTTTATTTAGGATTTGGCTTTTCAAAGCTTTTCAGGTCTTTGTGTCCTGAGTCAATTTTAGTAATTTGTGGTTTTTAAGATACTGACTTGTTCTAAGTTGTCGAGTTAGGATACAGAGTTTCACTTTATATTGCATCATTATCTTTTTCATTGTTATAAGATCTATAATGATTTCTTCTTCTTTTCCTCTATTGATAATTGTAACTTCTATTTTCTCCCTTCATTAGTTTAGCCAGAGGTTTACCAATTTTATGGACTTTTTCAAGTACATAGATTTTGCTTTCATTTCCTGTATTTTTTTTTTTTTTTTTTTTACTGTTTTTCCTGTTATTTTTACTCTGTATTTTCTTCCTTCTACTTACTTTGGGTGTACTTTGCTGTTTTCTTTACAACTTAAGCTAAGTGATTTGTAATCTTTTTTTCACTTTTTTTTTTTTTTTTTTTTTTTTTTTGCAGTTTTTGGATGGTTTTATGTGAATGGGTGCATGATGCGGTATTGAGGAGACTAAGGACTGCAGTGAAATTGTATTGTAAATAAGGAAGACTGCAGCTTTCTCTTGCCATGCAGAAATATCATTTTACCCAAGTTTAAATAGGCAGTACTGCACGTACACACAATTGCCCAATAAATGCATGACTAAAACCTTAAGCTCCAAGCCCCTCTGAGCCTGGTGACCAGGTTAATCAATGGTTATTGATTAAACAATAACCATTCCACTAAAAATATCTAAAATTATTCTTGCACTGAGTAATCAAAAAGACAACCACAAAACAAGGTTCTGGGGAATTAAGCTGTTTGAATGCTTGACCTTTAAGAGAACATCTGGAGGCTGTCATTCATCTTAGGGAGTAGTTTGGAAATAGCTAACATATACAGGTACCTGCCTGCAGGCCTGAGCCAATGAAGCTAGGCCATTAGTCACTTCTACATGACCAGGCCTTTTAGCCACTTATGAAGTTCTATGCAAGTTATCTCCATTCCAACTCACAAAAGACTTCAAACTTGCTCTCACAAAATGGAACAATTTATAGGTTAACGTATAGGCCTTCCACCTGTAATCCCCTCTGTCTTTTTCATTGTGGTTTTGAACATTTATATCACTCATCATCAATGCAAAAATTGTGGCATGTCTTTCATTCTCTTGTTTAGCTTGATTAATTCTTTTGCACACACTATATAAAATCAAATATAAAATTAATAAGAATGCAAATGATTCTATGGAACTTCCAATTAAACCATTGATTTTTGATAATGGATTCATTTGTTCTATCCAATCAGCAATCTTTTTCAAAATTGAATCTCCATCAACTTTCTCTACCTTATGCTGGAAAGTGGAATACTCTTCATGTTGTAAATTAACAATATCAGTGGTTAAGTTTTCATGATTTAACAATTTTTTTTCACTTTTCCCAAGGGAACTTAGTTTCATTGTACATAACAGGGCTATACAAAAAGATGACATATTCCAATTACATTTCAATTGTATCTGTTTCTTTAACCAATTCATCCCTTAACATAACAACAGCTTGTTCTAAATCTGACAATTCATTGTATATTTCAGTGTCAATTTCCTTTTGGGCAGTTCATAACTGTTCACAGTTCTTATGGCAATCAGCCACAAAGTTCTGAGTCTTAATGTTCTATGTTAAAGCAACACCAGCAGTTGTAGCTGTAGCAATGATCCCCAAGATAGCAGCAATGAGTTGTCTGAGGAAACTGTTACTTCCTTTCAGGATCTTATCTGTTCAATGTTGCAAGATTGAGAGGGCTGGGGTTTCTTGCCAAGGTCTGTTTAAGTTGATCAGCAGCCATACTCTAGTAGGAGCTCTCAGCAGATATAATTGTTCCTTAGATGGGTTACAACTCAAATAATTGTTAATGCAAGTAAATATTTGACAAGTTGAACATTAAGGCTCTCCTGTTAACTTATTCCAAGTTACATTTCCTTTTAACCACACAAAAGGTAATTGTAGACAAGCTTGAATATATTTGGTGTCATTGGCAATAAATTTCATTTCATAATCATGGAGGTCTTTGAAATAATACAATCCTTCAGTCCAGGATTTAATAGGCTGTAATACTGTAGCAATTTTCCATAATTGCGTTTTTTGGGGGCATATGCTGCAATGCCAGATGATGGGGATGAACCCACTGTTACCCCAAGATGTAGATTCAGAAGTAATTATTAACACTTTACTTTTATCTTATGGTATTTCAAAAAGCAGGGTTGCTTCAGATGCTGTCTCCAAATATGCCACAGGTCTCCAATCTAGTACTTCACCACCTGTGGTATTCATAAGCATATCGGAAACTTCACCTTTACACTTAGTCCAATGCACCCAGTCATGGATTCTGAAAATGAATGCATTGTACAAAGTGGTAATTCAGGATTAGAAGAAATATTATCAATGTGAACCTTATCTAAAGGGTAAACACTTAACATAAACATTTCAGATTTTTGTTCCTT
>CAUYQV010145418.1:0-33030 GCA_963574575.1 Galagoides demidoff | reverse complement strand
AGATAGAGCCTCAAGCTATCCCCCTGGGTAGAGTGCCATGGCATCATAGCAACTTCCAACTCCTGGGCTCAAATGAGTCTCTTGTCTCAGCCTCCCAAGTAGCTGGGACTACAGGTGCCCGCCACAACGCCCGGCCATTTTTTGGTTGCAGCCATCATTGTTGTTTGGCGGGCCTGGGCTGGGGATTCGAACCCACTACTTTAGGTGTATGTGGCTGGCGCCTTAGCCGCTTGAGCCACAGGCACCGAGCCACTAGGTTAACTTCTTAAGAGAATCTGGATGAGAATTTGGGAGAATACAAACCATGAGACAAGGTTTGGTATATTGAAACTTTTTGTTATTTCTCCCATTTTAAAGTAGACATAATGCTCTACTATATTCCGTAAACCCTCAATGTTATTTAGCTTGGGGGGAGGGCTCTCTGATACTAGATCTGTGCCAATTACAATTTTTCTAAGGAAAAATTAAAAAAAAAATGCCCATTAGAAAAGCTGAGAAGTGTGGAGAAAAAAAGTTAAATTAAACTTGGATAATTACATGAAACCAAACAAGGTCTCACACTGACCCACAAGAGCAGTGAGAGAAATAAACTGATGGGATTAAATGACCAAAGGGGGTGAGAACACAGCCTTTCTGTCTCACGTATGCAGGAAAGAACCTCAGATAAGTTCTTAGAGGAGGACTCAGATGCCCCAGCAGAGCTGGGACATAGGGGAGCCCCTTCATGTCCTACACGGTGTTCTTTCCACACACCTCCTGCCCTTCTCCTTCTCACGTACCTCCTTATGTGCTTGTGTCCCCCTAGCCACACGACAATCTCAGGACAAGTCAAGCCAGACACAGTGAAGTGTGAAGACCCACCTGCCCAGCTGGCTTTTGCCTTTATTCATTTGTAACCAGGGTGCTTGGCCACTGTGGGCTGCTTCTCATGTTATCAGGGTTTCAAGTCCTATAATCGCCCCCTTAGCAATAGAATTTACTGGCATCTTTGTTCTCCTTAGAGCAGTAGTTCCAAATGTGGGTAATCATCCACATTTTCTAGGAAGGCTTTCAAAAACACTCAGATTCTTGGGTTCTGCCCCCCAACTCTTAAGGAGAGGGTGAAGGTAGGGAGGTGAGGCAGTGTACAGAAACTTCCGCAGTAGTCTTGACAGATCCACTATCTGTGACTTCAAGATATCAGAGTAAGGAAAAGGTGCAGTGGGGGCCTAGAGAGGGAGAAGGAATGATGGGGAAGGGCTAGAACGAGGCAGCCACTGCTCCGGGGAGATGCAGGTGGGACTGGCTTCCTGTGGACGTGAAGCAGGTGCTGTGAGTCCAGGCACACTGCGAAGGCACTTTTACCTCAATGTATCTCTCACTAGCATTTTACTAATGCCTGAAATTCCATCCTTATGATTTCATTCCTTCCTTAGAGTGTGTCCTTTGTAAAAATAGAAATACCCAACAGTAACCATTCCCTGAGGAAGCACAAATTCAAATTCATTTGCTGCTTTTTAATGGGCCTCTTTAAAAACAAAACAAAACAAAAACAGGTTTATGGGGGGGCATTGCATCTCTTGCTTTGGCAGAAGAAAAGGGGGTACCAAAACAAAAAGGCCAGGACTCAACATGTGGAATTTTGCAACTTGCCCCAGGCTAGTGTCAGGGCAGTGCGTATGAAGGTTTGTGCATCCTGTGTCAGGGAGGAGACGGGCCCACAGGAAATGCGAATTTGCATGAGGAAGAACCATCTGATGATGCATCGGACTGTCCTTTAACCCACATTAGTCTTTGCCATTTGTGACGTCCCTGTAGCTTTGGCACCTGCTACAGTTAATTATTTAAATGATTTCATGTATCTATCTGCAGCTGGAAGCTCCTTGAAGGGCAGGAAGAACTCATGATTTCTCGTCCCTCTTCCTGAGCACCTGGTGCAGCACAAAACAAGTCCAAGGTCCTCAGGACACTCACTGGCTCACCCTATCAGCAGGTAACAGTGAGGAGAAACATGTTTACGGCCCTCTCTTTATGACCCTCTATTTCTGATCACTGAACCCTACTTGCCTTTCAAGTTTTTTCTTCTTTCCAGTTGATCGTCCTTCCCAAATTAAGACTCTTTCTTCAGCAGTCTATTTCTGTGGATTTTGTAAAAAATGTATTGACATGAAATTAGCACTGACTGGGAAAATAGCCATGGATCCCAAATATATTTAAGGGACCTAACGTTTTAGTGATGTTTTCTTTGATTTATGGTTAAAAGCAGTCTTTGTAAAGAATGAAACGGGGAAATAGCGATCAAAAAGCAAAGATCAAAATCATAAAGGCTTGCAGTTTAAGAAAAAACAACTAAGCCAAACACTTTGTCTACACTAAAATATCTTATCATTGATCAAAAAACTACACCCAAACTCTACTTTCTTTTCTTAAAATAATCTGTAATCATTAAACATGGACAGTAGCTACTGGGGTGTAGAAAAATCAACAGACTTGTTTGCATTCACACAAATAGCTAATGCCGGAGGTGGTGCATGGGCACAGTCTCCGTTTCCAGATCTTTGCGAATACCTACCTGGTACCTCTCCTAAGACAGGAGCCAGAAACTTCAGTTCACGTCTCTGACTGTCAGGATTCTGAGACATCCGGCCCTGGGTGAGCTAAATGAATCTAGTTTTCCTGTATATGCTTTACCTTTTCTCTTCCTATAGGAGAATAAAAGCTTGTAAGTGTTTAGTCTCCACCCAATATGACAACTGTCGTTAACACAAAGAAAATAAATTTGTGTGACTTTATTTCTGGGTGGCCCGTTCAGTTTTTAAAAAGCAGTCAGCTCTCCACTGTTAACGTAGATGAGTCTGCTCTTTTGCCTGTCTTATATAGTGCTACGTAGTTGATTTCTAGGAGTGATAATACCCAATCTAGGGTTAATGGTGGCATCCAGAGTGTCTACGGGGGGCCAGAACTCTTAAAAAACAAAACCCTAGATTTGGACTGTGTCTAATGTTACAGCTTTCGTTTTATGGATCACAGGGCATCTTACATGAAGGAGGCCTCTGGATCTGAATGGTAACAGGGAATCTCAGCCATTCTTTTCTTACAGGAATATACCCTAGTGACTGGTCACTTAATTTTGAGGCCATAATTAGTCAAACATTTCTCTTCCGTTCCCTAACACATTTCTTTCTCTTCCTTTTAATTCAAAGAAGTCACTGAGTCTTACACCCTAAATGGAGTGTGGGAGACAGGTTTGTAAGAATAAAAGCAATTTAAAGTACTTAGCAGATACCTAGCCCTTTTAGAGACTTAAAACATGAAGAATTTGAGGTTTAGGTTAATCGACCATTGCTGAGTACCTACAAGGAAGATTAAGTAACTCATGCAGGATTGCAGAAATAAGTAATAGAGCTGGAATTTGAACCTTAGTTAGTCTGTCTGAAATGTAAGCTTTTATCCTTTTAATCACAACGATTCTGCCTTATGTGAAGGCCGGTTTTGTGAACAGTGGCAGTATCACAATCTGAAGGTTCAGACTTTCGAATCTACCTGATTCAAATCTACCTAATGACTGTGACAGACTGTAAAACCCATCCTCCTTGGCCATGTAATTTTCCTGCTTCTCCACTCTTCTGAAGATAGACTGGCTCTGTGACTTGTTTTGACCAATAGAATGTGATGGAAATAAAGGTGTTCAAAGCTTAAGAGCTATGCATGCTTCTTCTGGTTCTTTTGGACCTCTGTTGCTACTGTGGGAAAGCGCTCAGGACAGCCTTCTGGATGCCGAGACCTGAAGGGCACCCTTGATTGCTACAGCCAGTCAGCCAGCTGGATGTAGATAAACTGGATGAGCCCAGCTGAGATCCGTGAGCCTGGCCAGATCAGCAGAACCACCTAGCTGTCTGTGAACTCATGAGAAATAATCAACGATTGTTATTCTAAAGTCACTAAGTGTTGGGGTGGTTTGTTATAGAGCAAATGCCAGCTAATACAACTATCAAACAAACCCACTTTGAGCAAGCAGAGAAAATGAAACAAAAGTTAATTTCTAAAAGATGGGCCCCAACATGGAAAAGCTTGTTGATATTAAAAACAATGTTCAAAAAACCTTTAATTATTTGACTTAAATTTGCAAAATAAGGCTGCAACATGTGATCCAGAGAAGAATTTTCAAGGTGCTTAGGTGTGTATAAATTTATGCACACGAACAATTGCAAATTTAATACTCTGTATCAAGAGAGCAAAGTTTTTTTTAATTGTAGGATTTAATTCATACTGAATCATTAAAAAAATCATTTGTAAAGAAGTCCTTTGATGAGGCAGAACCTTAGTAATGTGTTGTGACTTTTACAGAGTTAATATTTTCTTTAAGAAGAAGATATATGGAGACAAGAGAATGGAAACAGTGAACTTATTTCTCAAATCCAAGAATCTGTCAAGACAGGAGAGGCTTGCTCTTCTTCAGACAGTTATTCTAATTTACCTTAACCCCAAATTCCTAAGAGAGTCTGTGGTTGATGAGCAATTCTGACGGAGGAACTTGTATGGCGGTATGTGGCGGCAAAGGTGGGGGAAGAGGACCAGATAGGAAGCACTAGTTTTTTACTGAGACAGAATCTCACTCTGTCGCCCCAGCTAGACTGCAGTGGTGTCATTATAGCTCACTGTATCTTCAAATGTTCCTGAGTGGCTGGGCCTAGAGTGTGTACCACCTCCCACACTAATTTTTCCTCTCTTTCTCTCTCTCTCTCTCTGTTTTTTTTTTTTTTTTGTTTTTCTTTTTTTGTAGAGATGGGGCCTCACTCTTGCTCAGGCTGGTCATGAGCTCCTGAACTCAAACAATCCTCCCATGCCTTGGCCTCCCAAAGTGCTAGGATCTACAGGCATACACCCAGCAGGAAGCACTCCTTTTAACAAAACATCTATCATATATGCATTTCTCAATTCCTCTTCAAACCTACAGCCAAAACATAAATCTGATAATGGCTCTAGAGGATAACATCTCTATTACCTAACTATCATTACTTAGTTTGAAAGTTAAGATCATAATGGAGCCAGTTTGAGAACTATTGATTAATGAAAAAGGCTTATGCATAGGTGGTATTACACAAGGGACAGAGTTCTCAAGCAGGAATCTTTGGCATCGGGGAGTTGTCTAATCTTAAACTACATCACTAAAAATAACAGCTACCATTTCATGAGTGTTTTATTAGTGCCAAACACTTCCATGACATTTACATGCACCATTTCACTGTGCCCACTATTAACGTGAGGAAACGGAGGGTTTATAGAGTTATGAATTTGTTCAAGGTCACACAGTTGTTAAACCAAGGAATCTGACTGGGGAGTCCTCATTCTTACCTACAGTACAAATCATACTTGACCTTAGCTTCTTGATATGAAAAGTAAGAATTGGGTGTAAGGCTATCTGTAGTTGGAATTCTAAAATTCTATTACAACGACAGGAGCATCCTCTTCAGTGGTTTGTGTATTGGGTACAGTGATGAGGACTGGCACCTTTCCCTAAAGACGGAATGCCTCTGGGGTATATGCTAACATTAATCACTGTATCTGTTATTTTGTTTCTATATGCAGATACAGAAATGGTGAGGCTGGTTTGGAAAACAAATCTCCTGCCAAGCAGTTATTCCTGGTGGTTTACCACCTCCCAGAAAAGTGTGCCTTTGGGTTTTCCCTTCAGCTCCTGGTAGAGTAGGCTATAAGTAAATGTTCCATGAATGGATAAACATTCCACAGCCTCTTTTGGACAGAGCCTGAAAACTGATAGAATACTTTTTAATGTGTCCTACAAATATTTCAAATGTTATATCCTTAGACCATAAGCTCCACAAGGGCAGAGAGAACACAGGCTTTGTTCACTGCCGTATCCTTTGTAGCTTGAACATGTGCCTTGTATATAGTAACTACTCAAAGTAAGTGCTGTTCTAATTGTTATGAGATTCCTAAAGGTTCTAGTTTCTCCTAAGACGACTAAAATCTACGTATCAAAGGCAAGGTCATACTATTTGTTTTTTCTTCTCTGTGGTTCTTTGTTCAAATAGCCAACCTAAATTGAGCAC
Source organism: Galagoides demidoff (assembly GCA_963574575.1). Lineage (NCBI taxonomy): Eukaryota > Metazoa > Chordata > Mammalia > Primates > Galagidae > Galagoides > Galagoides demidoff. The sequence goes on along the minus strand of CAUYQV010145418.1, from coordinate 26,977 downwards.
CTTAAGTGCTAGGTGCCATAGTGAAAACATTCCGTGTCATTAAAGAGACTGGGTCCACTTCAAGAGTTAAATTAGAAACATATAAAGAAAACAGTATGAGCGCAACAAACATTTACTGGGTACCTACCTACTATGTGTTAGGGACTGAGTTAGCTAGAAAGAACTATGTGTGGGCAGCAGTTGCCGGAGGATATTACCAGATGAAGGAAAGGCAGCTATGGGCTGGCAATATAAAAGAAAATGTATAAAATAAATGGCATTGGCTTGGTGCCCATAGCTCAGTGGCTATGGGGCCAGCCACATACACCAGGGCTGGCGGGTTGGAACCCAGTCTGGGCCTGCCAAACAACAACAACAAATAGCTGGGCATTGTGGTGAGTGCCTATATTCCCAGCTATTTGGGAGGCTAAGGCAAGAGAATCACTTAAGCCCAAGAGTTTGAGGTTGCTGTGAGCTGTGATGCCACTGTACTCTACCGAGGGTGACATAGTGAGACCCTGTCTCAACAAAAAATAAAAATAAAAATAAAATAAAAGGCATTAAACTGTACCTTGTATACAGTAACTGCTCAAAGTAAGTGCTGTTCTTATTGTTATTAGATTCCTAAGGTTCTAGTTTCTCCTAAGACAACTAAAATCTATGTATTAAAGGCAAGGTCATACTATTTGTTTTCTCAATAAACTGGTCTAGAACATCATACACCATTAAAAGCAGAGAGGAGGATACTGAATTCCAGACTGGCACACTAGTATGTTGTGATCAATTTTAGGACTTGTAGCAATGAATGTTAGTGATAATGACGTATATATTTTTATTGAGAAGAAAAATATAAACACTGAACAGTAAGACTGTGATCTGCTATAATCCTTTGAAAACTAATTTGGAAATATCTGTTTAAATTTTAAATACACATATCCTGGACTCAGCAACTCCTCTTTGGGGAATCTATGCTTAGAAACTGTACTTGCCATCTGTATGGATACATAGAAAAAGGGTGTTAATTGGAGTCTTGTTTGTAGTGGCAAATACCATGAAACAACCTGAACAGAATCTTGTACAACTGTATAAAAGAATGGAATCTGTATCTGCCCACCTGGAAGGGTGTGTAGGGTTTACTTTTTAGGTAAGCTGCGCTGGGATAGGTGTAAGTTGTTCCCATTCTTGGGCAGTCCCAGGAGCTCACACCTATAATCCCAGCACTGGGGGAGGCTGAGGCAGGAAGATCTCTTGAGGATAGGAGTTCAAGCCCAACCTGAGCAACACAGCAAAACCCTGTCTCTGCTACTGCACCCAGTCCAGCTACTTGAGAAGCTAAGGTGAGAAGATCTCTTGGGCCCAGTAATTTGAAGTGACAGTGAGCTATAATTGTGCCACTGCACTCTAGCCGGGGTGGCAGAGCAAGACTTCAGTCTCTTAGAAAAAAAAAAAAAGAAGAGAGAGAAAGAGAAAGAGAAAGGTCTCTTGTTATATAATGCAAACAACCCAGAATGCTTGATGTGTGTCTAGGCCGCATATGCTATGTAGATTACAGAGAAATGCAGAGGATACAGGGAGGGAGGCAGGCCTAAAGGAAGGAAAGAGAGAGAATAGGACAGGTGATGGGAATAAGCTTATTAACATTTGGGGGTATAATTTTACGTGAGGCACATGTTATTTTTGTAAATTCTCAAGAGGCATTTGCAAAAAAAAAAAAAAAAAGTAATAAAAGATCCCACTTCACAGACTACGCCTATGTGATGCTCACTTGAATTCAGACAAGCTTTCTTGGATAAAATCTACTAGGGTAGAGCTGCATGAAATTGCATATAACCCAAACCCTCCAAGGGTTCTGGAGAGTTCACGTGGCTACCGACCACACTTCATCTGGCGTATGGGTTGTGGTAGAAAGAATATGGAGAACCAGTATGCTATGAGCAAGAGAACCACATACAGATTGTGATGGGGGGACACTGAGGGCGGTGTGCTAGGAAGATTAATCCGGCAGGAGTCTGCAGAATGGATTAAGAAGGGAGAAGGGAAGACTAGGAAAACAATTAGGAGACTACCGATAAGAATAGTAAGAGTTTGAACTAGGGTGTGGCTGGTTTTTTCCTGTTGTGCTGGCTTCTCAGGGAACAGAAACTCTATTCTCTGCCGGCTTCCAGCCTTTGTACTTTAGTCTTAACCCAGTCTCAGGGTCTCTGTGGTCCCAGAAGTGTGTTTATTATTACCTACTTTAATATTTTAATCTAAATATCAAATTTAGGGGTTCTTTCTTTTTAAATAATAAACTAATCAACACTAGATATGCTGTTCCATTTAGAATTTCACTAATTTCTCTGGCTTTGATGTTTGAGGATGTTTCTATCTTTTAAGGAAGAGACTCACCAACAGCCACTCATATGTATATGATACTGTGTTCTCTTTCTTCTACCCTGGTCCACATGACCATACAAACCACTCTCTCCCACCCCATTTTAAGATTATCATCTCCTAATTCTCAAGCTATTCATTATCTGGTGGCTGCCCTCTCCTTGGTCTTCCCTTCTTTTTTTTCCCCCAAACACCAGAGCTGTTCGTTCTTAAATGAGCTCATCTTATTTTCTTGGTTTAGCAAATACTGACTTACCTTGCAATTTCTCTTTTCTGTGACTGTCTTTGCCATCTTAGGTTGAACTCTCCTGAAACTCCTAGTAGACGAAATCCTACTAACCTTTTGAACTGCTGTTATCACAACTATGCATGGAATAAGTTAAATCTCAAACATAAATAAGCTGAAGAAAGATAATTTAGAAATTCAAGGAAAAGTAAGACACCGCTCCGCTCTCACAGTATTTGGCAATTATACACACATCTATCTGAAAAACGGGCAAAGAGATTTCTGGTCTGACTTTCTAGGGCAGTCAACACAAATGCTCGCAGTAGACTCATCTGCTGGAATAATCTCAATATTTACGTAAGTGAAAAACATAAAGAAGGAAGCTTCTGCTATGACAGGTTCTATAGCAAAAATTTACTACAGGTTACTATGTTGAGCCAGATTCTAAAAACCAACCAATCAAACAAACAAAACCTTCCAACCCTTCATTTCTAAGCTTTGCCTATCCTAATTTGTTAAGTGGTCAATGTGCCAGAATTGCTCTAGAAAACTGTGAAAGGGAAATCGATTTCATTGTCTCAGAGCAAATTTAGAGATAACAATTGAAAACACATTTTCTTCATGTAAACTTTCTCTCTGTATCCCATAAATACCTGTTAGTCTTAACTTGGACTTAAGTTATCTTAGGAATAATGATAATGATAATGATAGCCCCTTGGCAGATAACGGCGCTATCATTCCTCTTAGTGTGATTCGCTATCTGCTGACATTTTCCTTTCTCTGGAAGGACCAACATCTTCTTTGTCTGCATGGCAAGCTTTTATTTATTTGGGTATTCCACATATATTTTTTGAAGTCTCACTGTGTGCTAGATACATTTTTAGGTGCTAAGATACAGGAGTGAGCAAAGCAGACAATATCACTGTTCTCACGGAGCTTACACCGTAGCAGGTGAGCAGACAAAGACATAAACAGGTAGATCTATGATGTTTAGGGGAAGGGAACCCTGAACGCAAGAGGCTATGATTTCAGGTGGAGTAGTCAGAGTCTCTCACATACTGCTGACGTTTAAGAGAGACAGAGAGAGAGAGAACCAAATGGATGTCTGCGGGAAGAACATTCTGGGCAAAAATTACTCAGATTTGGGCTTATTAACTGGAATATCCTTCTAGGAGAAAGAGGCCATTTCTCCTAGAAAGTAAGGCGATGTTCTTAAGCCACAAGAAGGAAAAGAAGTCTTATTTATGTGTAGGGTACATAACCGGAGGTTACCACCAAAACAGTGCTTTCTCCTGGTATCATATAATGTTTGAAGGACAGTAGGTACCTACTACTTTCTGCCAACAGTAACTAAAGGTCTCCAGTTGGCTCCTTCCTAACTAATCAGTCCTCATCTAGTCAACTCATTCTTTCCATCTTTTTCTGCCTTTGCCTCAGATTCCTTGTTACCCCTTTTCTTATTCTAAATAGCTGAATCGATTGTTAGTTCGCCTTTATCTATGAAGTTTTAGTGATGCCTTCCCGAGAACAAGCTTGAGATCCTTCAAGTGCACATTTCAGAACGCAAATTGGGAAGAGGGAGAAACGGGTACAAAGATCACTAGACCGCTTTCTCTGTGGGGTGGGGGATAATCCTCACCTCTGTATGCCCAGAACCCAGCTTGATAAATGCGTATTGCTGAAAGCAACTGGAAGGACCTTTGAGATCATCTAGTTAACCTCCCACTCCACCCATCTCAAGAATTCCTTTCCTAGAACATGTTTTTGTAGCTCTTCCACCCATAAACACTATAATGCAAGCTGCTTACGCATTTCCCAGCGTCTGTACAGAAACACTTGCAGGTATATGAAAATCAAATTTACCCAGTCGCTGGAATGGAAATTCAGAATTTTCATTTTCTTTTTTTCCTGTGTTTCTAACTTTCCCCTCTGGCTGCCTTATTTAGCCGGTGTGTGGTACCCCCTACAGCACTGTAAAGCTCTGTTAAGTGACATTATCAGTTATAGGGCCCCCAATCTCTAACATACTGAATTAGAAATTACTTCACTTACTCTTCTTTCCTTTCTTTTAAAAGCATTTCTTCTTATTAATAGTTTATATTAAACATTTAGTACCAGAAACTGCACTAACATTGGCCCGTGATATGCATTTAAGGATAGAAGCTGGCTGCTACCTTTAGTTGCTACCTAATAGAAAAATCTACTAGCTTCCCAGCTAACAAAACAAACTAGGACAGTCAAGGCTAACAAAACACAGTAAAAAACAAACAAACAAACAAGGAACCCCAGCTGACGACCGAAAGCACATCTGTCCTGCTAGGGTGACTCTTTACCCCCTTTTCTTAGCAATGAAAAACTTATCTCTTGGGGAAAAATAATAAATATTTAAGAAAAAAGTTTGTGTCTAGCACAATCACAAGAAACCTAATGTTCTTAAGCAGGTAGTTCTCACAAAGAAATCCTCTCTTAAGAATTTCAGTACTGGGCCTGTGCAGTGGCTCAGGCCTGTAATCTTAGCACTCTGGGAGGCTGAAGCAAAAGGATTGCTTGAGCTCAGGAGTTCAAGACCCGCCCAGGCAGAAGTGGCCCCCATCTCTACTAAAAATAGAAAAGCTAGCCAGGTAGGCACCTATAGTCCTAGTTGCTCAGGAGACTGAGGCAAGAGGATCACTTGAGCCCAAGAATTTGAGGATGCTGTGAGTTACAACACTATAGCACTCCACCCAGGGCAATAGAGTGAGACTCTGTCTCAAAAAAAAAAAAGTATATCTTATTTTTAATACCACTGCTTATATCTTCATGATTTCAAAGGACAGGATCCATTCTAATGCTTGCATTTTATAAATAGCAAACATGACTAAATTTAGAAAACAGCATTAACAACTAAAATTCACTTAATTTTTTGAAGTACTGGCAGTAGCAGCAGAAATTTTCTTTTTGGGATATGAGGATTCAAAGTAGAAAATAAAACATATGAGTTTTATATTGCAGCTGTAATTCTCTGTTAAGCGATTTTATGGGTATAAACCATTTTAGTATACTTGGGTTGTTCTTGCCAGGATTGTCCGATACTTTATTCCCTGACCCTGAGGAACTGGAATGGGAAATTAAACTGTTTTGGAGATTGTTACAGGAATTCACATTGTATTACTTTATATTTGCTGTCACCAAACGTCCTTCGAATCAAACAAGTCAAAGGCCAAGGCAGGAGGCCCCCTTACTTAATCATAAAATACACACTAATGGGGAAAAAGCAGGCTTAGAGTTGAGAGTAATCTCTATTTTTTCTGTGCCATCTCAAGAAAAGAGCATATATAAGCTGTTAGCATAAAGTGCTTTTTTTATATGGAGATAGGGTCTTCTGTTGCTCCAGCTAAAGTGCCATGGCATCCTGGTGTCTTACTGCAGCCTCCTGGGGCTCAGGTGATCCTCCTGCCTCAGCCTCCTGAGTGGCTGGGACCACAAGCACCTGCCACCTCACCTTGCTAATTTTTCTATTTTTAATAGAGACAGGCCTCCCTCTTACTAGGAATGGTCTTGAACTCCTGAGCTCAGGAGATCCTCCCACCTTGGCCTTTCAAAGTGCTAGGATTACTGGCATTAGCCACCACATCCAGCCTTAAAGTTCTTTAATAACTTAACGAAAACACAATTTTTTTTTTTTGAGAAAGAGTTTCACTTTGTCACCCTCAGGAGAGTGCCATGGCATCACAGCTCACAGCAACCTCAAACTCTTAGGCTTAAGCGATCCTCTTGCCTCAGCCTCCTGAGTAGCTGGGACTACAGGCACCTGCCACAATGCCTGGCTATTTTTAGAGATGAGGTCTTTCTCTGGCTTAGGCTGGTCTCCAACTCATGATGAGCTCAAGTAATCCATCAACCTTGGCCCCCCAGAGTGCTAGGATTACAGGCATAAGCCACCACACTGGGTCTCAAAAACACAAATTAGAACTTAACCACCAGGCCTCCGAGTAGTCACCTGGAAGCTATGACTTATTCCAGGCATATTCAAACAAAATTAAACACTTTCTGTAGCAATACCTATATGGGTTCTTTTGAATACCCCCAATGAAAACAAAATGTTATAATTTGAGAAAGGATTAAATTTCCAAATATATGGAAATGCTCAAATCATTCAGAGTCACACAAATAAGGTAAGTGATCAAGCAATAAATACATTTTCTGATGAAGCAAGAACATTTTAGATGTTTCTATGGAATAACGAATCTAATTTTCTTTTATGGCTTACAAAGTGGCTCTGAAGGCAGCTTCATATGAGGAGTAATGCATGCAGCCTCCCAAGGTGGAGGCTTAGAAATACAAAAGCCATTTGGGGTTTCTCTTTACAACAACAACAACAACAACAACAATTTATTTTGTCGTTCATAAACCCAGCTAGATTCCAGATGACGAATTTCACATGTTCTAATTAAAATTTTTAAAGTTTTTGTCTAAGCAAGCTATGTTTTACATCGGTATGTTTACAAATTCAAACTGCCATTTAATTTATTTCTATACTTGATTCTATTATACCTAAAAAATAGACTTATAGGGTGGCGCCTGTGGCTCAGTGAGTAGGGCGCTGGCCCCATATACTGAGGGTAGTGGGTTCAAACCCGGCCCCGGCCAAACTGCAACAATGAAAAAGAATAGCCAGGCATTGTGGTGGGCGCCTATAGTCCCAGCTACTCGGGAGGCTAAGACAAGAGAATCACCTAAGCCCAAGAGCTGGAGGTTGCTGTGAGCTGTGATGCCATGGCACTCTATCGAGGGTGACAAAGTGAGACTCTGTCTCCAAAAACAACAACAACAAAACAGACTTACAACTTTGGTTTAATCCATCAAATTTATTTTACTAATGCTTTTTCAATTATGTGATCAATAAAAAAAGGTTAGTGAGTGTAGTTAAGTAAGCTTCATAATCTTCCCAAATTTAGGCACTTAGTATAAAATTTGATATTCAATATACTCAAAAGCTCTTTTTCCGCACATCTTTGCTAAATAGAAGATATGTGAAAACAATTTAAAGCTGATCATTTCCTTTTCATTTTCAGCCAACTAAAAGTCTCTTAATGACAAAGAATCTTTGTTCATTTGATTTTATAAGAATACTGCACAATAAAAAACAGCAGAAAAGGATATTCCAGCATTTACATTTATTAATGAAAAGATAACAATGTTGAAGTTAACAAACAAGGCTGTTAAAATTAGATTGTATATTTGATATGTAACAAAATCCATTGAAAAGCTTTGTTGAAAGAGCTACCAAAAGCCAAAACTGAAAAACAAACAAACAAAAAATCAATGTAAAGATAACTATCTTGGCATTTTCAAAGACTTTTAATATAGTAGTCCTTATGAAAATGAGACCAGTGGCCCTTCAAGGATTGCACACAGTAGGCACTAAGAGATTTTTAGTGCTTGGTAATAGGAAATACCAAGTATGTCATAACATACTTAGCCAATGAGGGTCATGCTGGTTTGAGGTGAGTGTACTTGGCTGAGTTTTAAAAATTCCACCTTGCATTTTTATAATGCTTTTTAATTTTCAAAGTAAACACACACGCACAAATTCTGTCTGGCAAAAATGTTCTCACTTTTTTAGAGAGGTAGAAACTGACAAAAAGCAACCAGTACACAAATACAAAGAGAGACTTGATACTGTTTCTCCTGTATGTAGTGTTTAAAGGTTCAGTGTTGACAAATAAACATTATTAAAGAACCATGAAGCCTGAGCAAGAACAAGACCCCATCTCTACAAAACACAGAAAAATTAGCAGGGCGTGGTGCCACACCCTATAGTCCCAGCTGCTTGGGAGGCAGAGGCAGGAGGATCACTTAAGTCCAAGAGTTTGAGGTTGCTGTGACCTAGGATGATGTCACTGCCCTCTAGCCTGGGCAATAGAGCAAGACAGACCCTGGTCTCAAAAAAAGAACCATGAGGAATTTCTAATACCAAGTATTAAATATTTCCCTTCAGATCAGCATTAAGGTTTCCTGGCTATTCTTTTCTCTTTTCCTTTTTAAATGTCTCAAGTTTTCCTACCTGTAAAATTAAGGCAAGTAACATCTGCCTTCCGTCCTACATGGATGTTGACAGAATCAGAAACCTAATACAGAAACTAGAATAAAAACTTTCATAGAGTAAAGAGACTTCAATGAGATGAATGCATGCAAGGTGCTTAGTACAGTGCTACCACATACTGAGTGCTCAGTCATTATTAGGGAAAAAAATAGTAACAAAACTTACAGGGAAGAGCATAGACACTGTATACTTTAAAAATATACATGTGTCAAAGTACCTTTTATGTTTATAAAACATCTGACTAGTCTACATTATATCAATCAACTATTTGTTTCCTATCTCCAAAAGAAACCCAGATCATTAGAAAAGCCTGCTAGGAAGCTTAGATAAGTTGAGAATCAGAATATTTAACCTGGCCACATCACTAATTAATTCTGCAATCTTTCTCTAAACACTTTCTATGGGTTTCAACTTCTCATCTGGAAGTGGATGAACTTTCAAGTCCTTTTATGCTCTAATCTAAAATCATTATACTTTACACATAAAGCAAGCTCTCAGAGCCCTGTCTCTGAGGCTCTAACAATAGCAATAGCACTGACGACATTATTTTAAATCCTTATCTTATAAAAATACTAAATCTGGGCTTATTCTTTGTCTTCTTTTGACAACGTACAAAGAAAATGTCAAAGAACTAACGTTAGTGTATCATTTTCTACCCTAATCTATTTCACTTATCACATTGATAGGTTAATAGGCTTGCAGAGTTTCAGAAACACATGCACACATTTTGAGAGCAAGCCAGCCATAGGTACAAAGAAAATATTTTTTATTCCCAAATACCTAATTACCCAAGATTACAGATCATCTCTCCTCAGCATTAGAACCCAGGTATTGGATTTTTATTATAATTTAGTGTTTTTCTACTATTTCTACTATGGATAACTACATCAAATTGTCTGAAAGCGATCTAAGGGTTACACAAGACAAAGCACCCAATCATGCAATTCAAACCATGTTAAAATTAAGGGAGCCCCAATAATCGCAAAACATTAAAACAACCCCAACGACAACATAATGTGAAACAGTGTCCACAACAAACTGGTAGAGCTTTACTGTTTAACATGTGACAGTCATAAGGTCATAAGTCATAGCATTGCTCCAACCATGAAATAATAAATCATGTATTAAACTGTATGTCATTTCACAACAGATTTCAAAATTTGGCTATCAAATATACTTTCATAATAGCCAACGCTAAAATATTATTATGGACAATTATGAAATCAACTAGAATAAAGGCTAATTTTATTATAAAAATAAGTTAACACATTGCAACAAACTATATGTCTTAAGCTGAACTCTCAAGTTATCGGTTACAAAAATAAAAATTTAAAGATACTGTGTAAAATATCTAAAAGGTTTAATCATACCATTAAACCTTTTTCTCTCCTTAAATATTTTTGATGCCCTATGCTATGAATGAAAAATATATAATATAAGAGGTTCTTTCACTAAATTTGCATTATAGACGCCATTAATCTTATTGAAACTTGCTACAAAGAAAAAAAATATTTTAAAGCGTTCAGGGTTACTTTTTACTCTGAGAAAAGTATGTTAAGCATGTTGCTCTACTAAGATAACTCATTAATATTTAAATTGGCCCAGAGATAAAATTAGGGGATGACACATTTTCATTCAAAATAATTGGATTAAGGACTATACTGCAATATAGTTAAATGACTATCTAGAACTTGCAGAACCCCATAATTTATTCTGCAGGTATACAATTAAGAATTTAATTTTCCTAATCTTCCAGCAGAAAAATACATAATCCATGGAAGAACATTACCAAAGAAAAGAGTTGTTCCCCATGGTCGGTTGACAAGGTAGGTGAGGTGCACTGTGAAATAGGAAATGGTTCTATCAGAAGACATCACTTGAATTGCCTTCAAGTTATTAGATTTCCATTAATTCAACAGAAGTTCATATTTGTTAAGTTCATAAGTTTATCTTCACGTTTAGCTCAACTTAAGTTCAGGTTTGTCCCGTTTTTAAATAACCATTTTTATAAAATAAAACTTTAAATAAAAATGGGACAAACACGAACTTCACCTTAGTTAAAATAACCAAAAAGGAAGTAAAATGTACATTATATCCTTTTCTGGTATAAAACACAGCAAGAGGTGGCTCCCTATGGGTGCCGGCCACATCCACCAAGGCTGGCCTGGCCTGGGCCTGCTAAACAACAACTGCATCCAAAAACAACCCAGCCTTGTGGCGGACACCTGTAGTCTCAGCTACTCAGGAGTCTGAGGCAAGAGAATCGCTCAAGCCCAAGACTTTGAGGTTGCTGTGAGCTGTGATATCACGGCACTCTATGGAGGGCGACATAATGAGACTCTGTCTCAAAAAAAAAAAAATAGCAAGAGCCAACATAACTCCATAAACAATTAGGATTATAATGCTACAACTACCAAGTTTTATTATTTTTTTATTTTTTGCAGTTTTTGCAGTTTTTGGCTGAGGCTGGGTTTGAACCCACCACCTCTGGCATATGGGGCCAGCACCCTACTTCTTTGAGCCACAGGTGCCACCCAACTACTGAGTTTTAGATTTCTACCTCAAATGAAAAAAATTAAATTGAAATCCTGGTGGTTCAGTCCCTTATATGACGTACACATACCTAGCCCTAAATTTCCCTCTTCTTAAACCTCTGAATTCCTGACCATTGATCCAAACTGTTGACTTTCTGACTGTTCTTAATATGTCTAAACCTTAATCTCTTACCATTCCAAACTCTGTTGCTCCTTCTCCTTCCCGCCTCCCCCATTAATTCACAGACACCCCCAGAAATCATCGATTTAGAGACATTTGTGATGGTATTGAGGAATAAAGAAAGCAACAGGTCAAACTCAGGTGTTTGGGGGTGAAGCTAACTGTCAGCAACCAATTTTGAAATGCTATACAATTATATTTCTTTCTTAATACATAAAAATTTAAAAATCATCATCACAAGTCACACTGTAATCTTGTTTAGCATAGAAATACTCATAGGAAGGGAAGAAAATGCGCAACGAATCTTTTCTTTTTTAAAGAGGAAGTTCTCCATAGGAATATTTTATTTACTTGGAAAACACAAAACCTAAGTAGACTATACCAGAAGAAAATGAGAGCACTTGGCTTTCTGAAGCTACAGACATGAAGAGCGCATGAGATTTAAAAACCCTCCATCAAGGTCAATAAGCAATTGATTTTTTTTTTTCAGTTATAGCTTAATTCAACAAAATATTTCTTGGAAAATCTTTATGCAGCAAGATTCACCAACATATATTTTCCATGACTCAGAAATAAGGGAAGCAAGTGGCCATTAATTTAGCGAATACCTGTAAATACTACATTACACAATTACTCTTGATGAAAATGTTACCAGGATGTCCCCAGAAGGGTAAACATTATATTCAGCACAAACCTATTTCACCTATTTAATTTGTTCAGATAAATGTAGTACATGATGAGAACTCACTGATGATTAAAATTAAGCATAATCCTTAAAGTAAAAAAATACATGTTTTAAGATCTATACCCCCAGACCTATTCTAAACTTAATGTAAATCAAGATTGTCTAACATAACTGGGCTATTTCAACCATCTGCAGGCCAGAGTAGATTAAGACTTATATAACTAACCAATTAATGCAGATACTCTGTCTTTTGCAGTAGGCACAAACTAAAATAAACTCTTTTGATCCAATCACTCCTTCACGAAAATCTCAAAAGGTCCCTAAAGTGATCTCTACCCACATACCAATTTCACGATTAATACAATTTGCATTTAACCTATATTTGACACAAGGTTATTACATATTTCAGAATAAGCTTTCCATAAAAATGTAGAAGCATTTGATAATATAGTGAAAGTGGCCAGACTATATCTGTAACACAGACAAAACCAAAATAGCCTTATAAATTTAAATTATCTTGCCAATTATAAAACTATAAGGGGACTGGCCAAAGAAACATCGTAAGAAGTGATTTCAATAAAATCTGATCACATGCTAGTCACACATTTCTGTATTAGTCATTCAACACTAACTTGACACACCTGAATACACAGTGTTTTCAAAGTTTCCTTTAGCAATCATATAGCCATAACAAAGTATAGATATTTAAAAAAAGATTCTTCCCATAAAGCTAAAAATAAGTAAATAAATAAGACCCCAAATAAAATCTCCATCAACCTTCAAAAATCACTTAATTAAGTGAAAATAAGAAATAGTAAGCTTTAAAGACATGGACACATCCCTTGCCAGAACCTTTAGTAGGAAAGGAAAAATAAAATGGAAAGAAAGTCTCCATTAAAAAGGGGGTCAATCATTGTCAAAACAAAAGTAAAAGATCTCCTTATGTAAACTTTTTCGGAGAAAACATTCGACATGATATTAGTAGGAAAAATAAGAAAGGGACAGAATTTGCCTCACTCTGTGTTTGTACAGGTCTTCAACTTCATTAATTTTATAAAAATTAGACATAGATGTGGTTAATGAGAGACATTAAAAACTCTATAAATTTCAATAGCTTTATTAAGCGCCAATCATCAAAGCCCTAGACTCCACCTAAGACTCAAGTGACAAGTTCATCCTGCATCACTTTCTCTCCAGTAATCCCACCCTTCAGGAAACACTTTTTAAAACACTAAAATTTCTATAGAATCCTAATAAAATCTCTAATTCCACTTAAAACCATTTCCTTTGCTCTATGTCTTTTTGGCTGAAGAAAAGAAAATGCTAAAGTAACACAATGATGAAGATCACATTAGGCAAAAATATGCCTTCTCTGATGTTATCAGTTTATGCTAACCTTACTGAATTTCGGTATTTAAAAAAGCATAAAATTAGAACGTCTAGTTAATTGTATTTAAAAATGGACTCGAGCATCAGTCAGCTTTTTATTGTTTTACTGTCAATAAATTTAAACCCTAAAAAAAAAAAAGCTTTACCACGCTCCATCACAAAATTCATAACTTTACAATTTAGTAGGACAACTCTAGGTTGTGGTACATGTTGACACATCTGAAGAAATTGCCTTTGGCCGGAGAAGAAGGTGTGTGTTTTTGTTTGTGTGTTTGTTTGTTTTTAAGCATTCTCATAAACAGCAATTTAAGGTTGCATTTTAAAAAGTCAAATTGCAATTTATGCTATTTTAAAAAAAAGGATGCATTTTTTTCATTTAAAAAAATTCAAGTGACATTATCAGTGGCATTTAATATTTTTACATCTAAAGTCAGAAAGTCAGTATTCAATCAAGTTGTGGTCTCAAAGTGTGGATTTATTTGCTGATCACTCAGGATCACTGATCACAGCTTCTGTTTGGCTAGAATCGTGTAATATACAGAGAAGAGAAAGCAGCCAATGGTTAGTTACATCAAGGCTGTTGTTTGTAAAAAATAGACTAATTCAATGATGATTTTAAAAGAAACATCATTTCAATTTATTTGGGTGAAGCTTCCTTCAAGATAATCACAGTTCCCAGTGTTAAGTTAATGACTTGAGGTAAAAAATTTTCAAACATTAGTGAATGATCCTGTACGAGGTATTAGGCCTTTTTGTTAGGTAGGACACAGACTAGTGATTATAATTCCAAATCACACACTGGCATAAAAATAATAATTTCATTGGATATTAAAAAACTAACTCTAAAGAGCCACATCATCGCCTCACCTACCTCCATAAGGTTGTTATGAGGCATGCCATATGTCACAAGGGACTGCAAAAGTTAAAGTATTATTTATCTTTAATGATTTAGGGTAACTATGATGTTCATCGACAACCCCATATCCTAGATTTTACAGGGTTTAAGGACAGTTCACGGTGAATGAAAAATGAGTTTTTTTCCATGCCTTTTTTTAACAGTAAGGAAAATGAAAACAACAACATGATATCTATCAGAACAAAACGCATTAATAATCCCCACACATTTCCTAAAATGTAGTATCTTTCTTTGTACCGGTTTTGTTTTATAAATCAATGTGATGGTATCCTATAAGATAGCTTAATCAAACGGACCATACTTAACTGTTAAGAAAACAAGCACATGAATTCCACTGCCAAAAATGTGAGACTGAAAAATTTAAAACACAGCATGTCTTTTAATATTAAAACACAACAGCTTATGCAATAAGAAACATCTCAAATCTCCTTACTGAAAACATTTTAAATCTTCAGTTCAGAAAGACAATAATAAAAAATTGTCTTCTTCCAAGATAATTATTATTTAAATAATAGATTAGTAGGAAGTTTGCATCAAGACAAGAGCTGAGTTTTTTTTTTTTTTTCCTTTTGGTCATAACTAAGCCTTTTTGAAGAATAGGACATAGCCTAAATCCACATCTAAATTTTTTTCCTAAAAAGAAAAGGTTCCTGGGTAAAAAGGAAAAAAAAAAGAAAGAAATACCTTGGTGTAGGATACCTTTCACAGAAAAAGTATTTTAAAGAGTTTGAGCTCAATGACAAATATCACTAACATTTAAGAAAAAACCTGAAATGGTTACATACAAATAAATCACTGTGTGATTTTTTCCCAAAAAAAAAGCACCACTGGTAACAGTAATCTCTTGTCACTCACTACAATCCACATTTTTCTATTTTCCTCACACTTAAAAAGGATGTACAGTCTAGTACTTGCCTGAATTGGGGATGGGGGAGAATAAGGTAGAGAACTTAACCTCTACCAACAGAGATATCTAAATTTAGGATTTTTTCTGGTAATCCATCTTGACGAGGTCAGACAGAAATGTCAGTGTACTTAACACACAACTGAGTAAAAAGAAGAGAGGAACCAAACAAGCACTGAGAATTGAATCTTAACAATTTGGGCCATCAGTTATCTACTTTAGAACTTACAGGAACGTCTGAAAGTCAAATTTTGTTTTGCACCACGTTGCCACTAATTTCTTTCTTACAAAGACTTATCGGAGGGCACAGCTGATCTACTTCAAATTGGGAACCCTGAGAGCAAGACCTGTGTCTAATACCAAGGTTTGGGGCACTGTTCACCAGGCTGCTATAGCAGTCTCAGAAGGTTCCGTTTGAAGAACTGGGCTTCTTGTCAGTACTTCTAACTTTTAACCCTTTAATCTCATACCAACACTTCACAGATGCCAAATACAGCAGTACAACTTCTAATTATGTAATTAAAAGTATTTTTTATTATAATGCAAGAGCATATTCTAAAACAGCTACATGAAGATACACAAAAATATATTATCACATTCCACTCACTTGAATTTATACAATCTATACTTCAGAGATCTGTTAATATCTGAGCAATATTATTTTAAAGTTTTTAATGAGATCTTCACTGAAGATCTGAATCCCACTAGTTAAGGAAAAAAACCTAAAGTGATTATATATAAATTATGTTGTCTATAATGTCTACATTCAAAAGACCACTTTAACTTACTCACATAAAAAAGCATATGCATCTCTAGAGAACAGATACAAAAGAAGTTTCTTATCTATTAACCCATCTCAAATGTATCATTTTTAAGAAACAGAAAAGTATTAATCTTACCTTGAATAGCCGTTAGAAAAAGCTGATCGACCAGGGAAGTTCAAAGTCCCCAAGGGAGTCAAGGTGTCATCTCCAGATCCTTGGCACCTATTCCAATTTTCGGAACCGACAGGAATTGGTGGAATGACATTAAAAATAGGCTTCTGATCCTGCTGTTGAGAAAGGGATGCTGTATTCATGTCATAGTGGTACATCTGTCCTCCAGACGTACTCACACCATGAACAGAAATGGCAGACGTTTTATTACCAATTATGTTTGCCCCAGAAAAGTTTGCCTGACAGTAAACTGGGCCTAATTTCTCCTGCTTAATTACACCAGGGGTGCAGAGTTCAATGAAATCTTCTTTTTCTGTTTTCACTTGGGGCAGTGGTACACTGTTAGGGCTTGATAAGATCAGATCTCCATTATCCTTAATTTTAGGCTTAGTGTCTGGTAAAATGAGAGGCTTACAGTCCTCATTTGAGTTTCCTTCCAAAAGGAATGGATCATCATCTCCTTCCAAAGGAGAAAGCAAACAGTTTTCATCTATTAACAGGTCTGATCTCCATGGACTCTCATTCGTCTCTTTACCTGGGGATCCAGAAGAAAACTCCAAATCCTGCAAAATGTCCAAGGTGCTTTGGTCTGTGGCATACAACTTCACATTGCCACCATTGGTACCAGTCTGGCCCTTCAGATTTTGCTGTTCTGAAGCTATATCAGAGAGAGTTTTTTGACAGTCCTTCTCCGTAGGGGCAGAAGCAGCAGCAGATGCTGAACTCTTGGGCTCCTCAGGAACACTGGTCGACCTACTGAGGTTTGCGATGCTTTCTTCCAGGAGCCGAAAGTCTGTTTCCCCAGAGGAAAGGCTGATTTGGCCCTGCTGTGGGAATCCCAGGTCATTTCCCATCACTTTTGTTTCTGGCTCTCCCATATACAGTCCCATTGAGAGTGAAACTGCTTCGGACAGATCTGGCTGCTGGACATTGCTTGCTGAACCCTTCGGAAAATCAACCAAAAGTCTTTGCTGCTTGGAGTCTGATTGAGAAGGAATAGCCAGTGAGGGTGAAGATGCAGAAACCTTCACAGTTGCTCCTCCCCTTAGGGTTTTATAGAAAT
Source organism: Galagoides demidoff (assembly GCA_963574575.1). Lineage (NCBI taxonomy): Eukaryota > Metazoa > Chordata > Mammalia > Primates > Galagidae > Galagoides > Galagoides demidoff. The sequence goes on along the minus strand of CAUYQV010145418.1, from coordinate 9,707 downwards.
CCATCACATTTCCCCTCTCCTGACTGAGCACACCGCTGGGGACTTCTTCTCTACTGGGAGGAGTTAATGATTCTTTGGAGTCCATATGTTAGTATCACCTACAAAAAAAAAGGGGGAGGGGGGACACAGTGAGCTCTAAAGTCACATTATCTCTGTGATCCAATTAGTAAGAGCTGCCCTGTTAAATGAACCTTTTAGTTGATTCCGAATCAAATTCTTTGTTATCAGAAGAGTAGTTTCTATCCTCCGGAATAAAAAGCCACCTCCCCTGCTCCCATTCAGTATGCCACATTTAAAAGTACAATGTAGTCCATTTGCACAGCTGAGGATAAAATTGGTCTCAACTAAGCTGGGCTATTCATCCTGCCACTAGCTGAACTCATAGCTTTGTTAATTACAGACATTATAATTCATTACATCTGATTATTCTAAAGGTTCAAGTTGTGTCAAAGTATTTAATTTTTTGAAAAGTGTGATCATTAAAATTCCTACCTCTTTTCAATTGAGGCTGTTTGCTTTTCTAAGAACCAATACATATAACACTTTGTAAATACTATACTAGAATTTTCAACCCCCAGTTATTTCTAAATTCCCCTCCTACCAGCTAGTCACATAGGCAGCCCTTTAAGTACAACCTATTGGTGAACCATGCACATTTTATTTGAAAAATAAACTGTGCTGATCTGCTTATCTTCTAACAGGCTGGGAAAAGGTTCTCATTTTTAACCCATATTCCTGACTTTGCTATGCCAGTCTGATGGTGCCTACCTTCAAATTTTGGATATATAAAATGAGATGCATTGTATATAGCACAACTAAAATTTAAATTTAAAAAATAAGACAATGTGTAGTAACCTCTCACCACAATTTTAGCTTATTTAAATTTACCTTAAATATGGCTGTCTGGATCCTTAGCATAACTCGCAATAACGTCCAGATTAGCCTGCATTTATTTTTTTAATTGGTTGAGATCCTCGCTATAAAATACTATTATATATCTATTACTATAAGTTCTTTCCTTTCCAAATACTCTAGTACTCAAACGCAGAAAAACCCAGAACTGTAAAATTACATTCGCGTAGGTCAAAGCAAAACTGTCCAGTAAAATGCTCAGAACCATTCTCTGCGCACTCTAACTCTTCACCTATCCCAATTCGGAGCCTATTTTCAAGAGAATTAGATTGCTAGTATATCGTTAAAAATCGGGATGTTTTAAGAGACGGGAGAAGACTTTGACAAGCACATTTGGGACATTATAGTCAAATGCCATCCAATAAAAGGAAACTCTTCCTATATGGTAACAATAAAAAGCATAAATGCCCCTGGCTCTCACCGAAAGGTGAACCGAGGGGTGGGGAAACGATCACTACGAATCTTAAGGGTAACTGCTCATCTCCCCACTCTCCACTGTTTATCTGACAGCGATCTCTAAACACAAGGTATCAAATGGAGACTAATGAATTTCCACGCCGCTTTTTTGACAGCTGCCTTCAAACCCGAAACCAAAACAATACTTTCTAAAACGAAACGCTCCCTCGGGCGACATTATCCCCCAGTTTGGCAAATAACCCTGCCACTCTAATGGGCCCCAGTGAACCATGCCAAGGGGTCTTATGTAGTATTACAAGGCTGCAGTTATCAAGTCTGCAACCTCAAACGTCAAACTAGTGCTTGGTAAAAATCGCAGCACCAAACTCTTACGGTCAGGGAGTGCCTTTTTTTAAAAGGGGTGACTTAACGTCAGGCTCGAAATGATGCCAAACACACACACACACAAAAAACCCCTTGGGGTGGGGGGAGAAAAAAAGTGCGAGGTTAGAAAAGAAATGTGCCCAGACCTGTTGAGTTCTCCCTCCGACACGCCCACTTGTACCAGATAACGCGAGCCCCGGCCGAAGTCTCCGAGTCGCAGGCTGTCACCCTCGCGTGTGTCCACTCACACCCCCCACACGCCCGCCCGCAGCGAGGCGCGCGGCAGCCCCGACAGCGGTCCCGACAGCGGCCCCGACCGCGCTCGGGCGCGCCAGGGCATAGGGAAACATTCGGGCGCCGAGACTTCAGACGCGGCTCAGTGTTCACCAAAAAAATGGTTGTCAGGGTGGCCCCGGGGGCTGGGGGAGAAAGGGCGACTTGGGGAAAAAAGAACAGACGAGGGTTCCCGCCTGGAAACAAGAGGCTTGAAACGCCCCGGCAGCCCGAAAGGCTCCCCGGGCAGTCCGAGCTCAGGTTCCTCCCCCTCGGCTCCGCCGGGGGACGGCAGCGGAGGGAGAGGAAGAGGCCAGCGCTGTCACCCGCGCGCTGCCCTTTCGTCACCGTCACCCGGCCCTCGCCACCCCCAACCCCCACTCCCGGACGCTAATAAAAGTTTGCAGGCTCCCGCCGCGGCCCCCGACTCGGCCTCCGGTGCCCACGGCACCTCGGGGAGCGAGCCCCCGCCTCTTACCTCTGCCAGCGGCGCCGCTCACCCGCCACCGTCCGCAGCTCCCACCGCAGCCGAGATAAACAACTTAGCGTGTGAAAGCAGGAGGAGCAGGAGGGAAATATTTTTTTCTAAAAAAAGGAAGTAAACAGCCGCCCCCTTCTCCATGGGGGGAGGGGAGAGCCCCTATTTAAGAAAGTCTCCCATTTCCCAACTGACAGGCCAGCCCTCCGCCCCTCTCCCTTCCCAGTCCGCAGGTCCGGGCTCCCGGGCGCGCGTCCCCTGTCCCGGCGTTTCGGCCGCTCCGGTTGCCGCGTCTCCTTCCACCCACTGAATCCGTCCCCGACGGGCGGGCGGTGACTCGACTCGGGCTCCAGTCACAGACACGAGCTCGCAAAATGGAGGAGGAGGCGGCGGCGAAGGGCAGGGAGCGCGGAGCAGCGAAAGGGCAGCCCGGCCTGGGCGAGCGAGCGGGACCGAGCGGGGGGCGGGTGGAGGCGGCGCCTCAGCGCGCACACACTCGCACACACGCGCTCCCACTCCACCCCCGGCCGCTCCCCGCCCGAGGGGCCGCGCGGCGGCCGCGGGGAACGGTGCAACCTGTTGGCGACGCTTGGCAACTGCAGGGGCGCCCGCAGCCCCCGCCCTCGCGCAGTCCGCGCGGGCCCCGCCACCCGGGTCCCGACGGCGCCTGCACGCCTGCGACCCTAGGCATTGCCGCCCGCTAGGCGCGCGGGGCTTCTCCTCGTCCCCCAACCCAGAAGAAAGAAAGTGAGGCGGAGGCGGGGGCGGACCTGGTCTCTTTGGGGCGCTTTGGCGAGGGAGACCGAGTTTCTCTAGTTTCTCTTCTCGCAGACTGCTTCCCGCCCCCGCCCAGCTCCGCGGCTCAGGACCCACTCGGGAGCTCGCCCTATCCCTCGGCGGTAACCTCCGCCAGCGCCCCTGCGGGTGACAGCGCGCGGGCTAGGACAGCCGGGGCGCTGCCCGCAGCAGTGCTGCGGGGTGGTCCGAGCCGCCGCCCCAAGGCCGAGTTGCGTGAAGTGTGTCACTTCAAAAGGGACTACAGGGTTGCACGGAAACGGTGCCGCAGCCTCTCGGCCGATCTTGGGAGCTGGTCGGCCAGACACGCCCTCTGGGGAAGCTTAAGGGAGGGTAGGGTAGAAGTGGGGGTCAGCGCATACGTACTCTGGGCCCGGGGGGGAGTTGCGTGCTGGCCGGTCCCCCACCCCCGCATCGTCTGGGCGGCCCGATCTGCAGCCGTCGCCGCCGCGCTAGTGCACCCGGAGAGAAGTTGCAAAGCAGAACCCACCCTCCCCCGCGCTCCGATCGTCCCCCACCCTCTTCCCTCGAGTCTGCTAGGCGGCGGCGGCGGCAGAAGGAGGAGCCGCCTGCCAAGTTTAACCCCCACCCCTCCTTCACTCCCTCCCAGCGCGCTCACACTCGAAGGAAGTTGCAAGCCAAATGCAAAACCTCCAGCGAGCTGGATTTCTTTGCACTTCTTTATTATGATTAAGAAAGCAGGGGATGACAGGCCTAAAAGCAAGTTGCAGGAGACACAGTAAGTTGCTGGCGAAGAGTCCTCCCCTCACCGCAAACTCCTGACCTCCCTTTCCACCCCGACCAAGGCGGACGTCCAAGTTCCCGGTGAGGCCCCTTCCCCGAATCTTGACATTTGCAACCCTGGACTCAAATCGTAGCTCACCCTATCGCGTTCGTCAGACCCCCGCCCCTCCAAATAAAACAAAACACACGCAGCTTTAAAATGTCAGCGTTAAACTCTCTCCAGCTGTTTGTTTCGCGCCTCCCCCAGTCCGAAGGAAACACGTGGCCCATCCCCAAAGAGAGGAGTGGGGCGTGGGGAGACGGGTGACCGCGCGGGTTGCCCCCGCCCCAGCCACCTTCCCCAGCTCGCCGCGTCCGGAAGGCTTGGGCGATCCCGGGACGGAGCTTCCTACCTTGTGCGGCACATATTATGATTTTTGTGACTCGGGGAAAGGTGGTGCGGTGTTGCTTTAGGGTTTGGAGAGGTAACTTTTGCGCCCCCACAGGTGACAGCTCTTGCCAGCTACTGACAGGGGCGGGGGCTGCCGCTGCTCCACCCAGTCCCTGCCCCGGGGCTCGGCGGCAGCCACTCTCGCTCCTCCCGCGGCGCTCGCACTCTGACGGTAGCCGCCTCCACCCTGACATCTAGTAGACGATTGGGGAAACGCGTGCCGGAAGCCTTCCGCCGCCATCTTGGTAGAGGACGGTGACGCCAGGCCGGCCCCGCGGCCACCATCTTGGCAGGGGTTCTCGGTCGCGGGGTATCCTAAATTGCCCTGTCTAGGGTCTGAGGATAAACTCTAACCTAGGCCTTGTAAGATATGAAAGGAAAGAATTGGGCTTTCAGTAACCCCCTAGTCTGGAGATGATCTATGGCGGGCCACCTCCGGGGAAATTCCTCAGCCGCCATCTTGGCAAAGGAAGAGAAGTTGGCTGCCTGTCAAAGGAAAAAGGTACCAAAGCCTAGGCCAACGTAGAACCTTAGGCCAGAAGAATTTTTATGAAGGGCGCTGATCACCTCCCTGTTTACAACACTCCCTTCTGGATCTAGAAGAGAGGCTCCTCTTCTATCTCTTGGCGCAAGTCAACCAGGAGGCCCTTGTTATGGTGGATGCTGTGAGACCCTGTGGACGCTACTTGGCCTACTTGCAAGTTTTTCAGACTTCTGAGTCTTGAGCATTAGAATCAGATGTCTCGCATGGATTCAATCCCTAAACTACCAGCAGTTTCATGGGAAAAAACATGAAGACCCAACCCTACAATAATTTGTTACATATTTTAGAAGTGAGTTAGATAATTATGCAAATAGTTGTCCTTGTACATCTATCTGCTTAAAAGAACTAAGAATTCTGTTAACATACATAGGTATACCTACAATCATCTAGTAGGTATTTTTTCTTGTACCATTAACCTATTTAACTGCTGAATTTCTGCTCTGAGAAAAGAATCCACCTCATACCTCACTCTCATACACACCCAAATTCTAAATGATTGATAGGTACCCTTTGCTTTAGATAATTTATGATTTTTCAAGAGTCCTCATTAACATTCTCTCCCATGTTTTCCTGCAGATACAGCAAATCTTAATATGGAGGAATACTCATAGTTTTAAAATTAAAAATGTCATTGTAAACAATTGAGAAAAACATGCAATTTTCCTAAATGTTTTCTTTAGTGATATGCCTGTTAATTTTTAAATTTGACAGAAAAGAGTTCTCATTCTTTAGTCTTTCACATAAACTGTAAATTAATTAACTCATGTCTCTTTTTAAGAATAATAAGAAAAGTTATGATTTATGGCCTACACTTGACATTTACAGTCAACAGTTGAATGAGATCTTATTTGATTTTGCAGTATGAAAAAACTGGGTGGCACTGTGGCTCAAAGGAGTAGGGCACTGGCCCCATATGCCAGAGGTAGTGGGTTCAAACCCAGCCCCAGCCAAAAACTGAAAAAAAAAAGAAAAGAAAAGAAAAAAGAAAGCAATATGAAAAAACTGAGTTTTGATCAACAAGAGGTTGATGCTTGTGTAAATTAACACAGCTCCTATATATTTAGAATGAAATTAGATAATAATAAAGAGGTTTTCCTCATTAATCTCTTAATTTCAATGAAGCAGTATATCAATCCTGTGATAGACTTACAATACACGCTTATGGAATTTAATTCAAGAGGTGATATCCAGTGTACTAGAAAGGACATGAGATTTTCATTGTAACAATAACACAGATCTAACAAAAGTTAACATTTATTGAACATCTACTGTCCAGCAAGCACTACCAAAAGTGTTTAATGCCCAGTGTCTGAAGTCTTTAGGTATAACATTTACTAATCTGTAACATTTATCTAATCTTGTAATTACAAGATAAGAAATAAGATAAATTGCCATGTGAGGGGGAATGAATGAAGGTGAGGTATTCAAACTCTGTCAAAGCAAGGATCTGATCTGTCTTGTTGAGAGCAGTTATGTACTGGTCCTGGAACAAAGCCTACTACATAGTAGGCACTCAGTGGATATTTACAGGGTCGTAATAACATTGAGTCAATGAGTTGACTAAATGCAACATTTTTACTAGGTCATTGTGGTGGCCAAATGAATTAATAAAAAGTGTGCTAATACTACTCAGGATCCTCATATTTATTGTCTTGGGTTTAAACATCTGAGTGCTATAATTAAAAAAAAATTAAGATCAGATCCATTATTGTATGCTCCTCTAGAACCCCATATATGTATGTTACTTGGGTAGCACATTACAGTGATAGTTTATTACTTGTGTATGCATTTATTTAAATTTCTGTCTCCCCCACTAGAACACAAGCTCTGGGAAGGCAGGTACTAAGCTTGTTTGTTCACCACTGTATCAGTTTTGCATAGTGGTGTTTGTTGAATAAATAGGTATAATCTTAGGGACTGTGTCCGAAGGCCAAGAAAACCTTGAGCTTGAATAGTGACCAATCCACCTTTTTAAAAACATTTATATAGTAATGAATTATCCAAGTGAGTTTTCTCCTTCTGTTCATCTCTTTTATGATCTCCATTTTCACTAAAATGATACAAGCTGCACAGCCAGATTACCCCTGCAAAACATCATTTAAATCCTACCATGATTAATTATTCAAGTACATGTATATATTCCAGTATTACTTAGGTCCCAACTTTTAGTCTGTCACGTGTATTTAAGAATATCACCTTTTACCTGTCCCTTTTTGAGAAGATGAAGCCACCTACCTGATATGATTGGACTGTATATTAGACTGTTTTGCTGCTATAAAAGAATACCCGAGGGTGGGTAAATATAAAGAAAAAAGATTTGGCAAGGTGAAGCAGCTCATACCTGTAATCCCAGTGCTTTGAGAGGCCAAGGCAGGAGGATCACTTGAGGCTAAGAGTTTGAGGGCCCATCTTTACAAAAAAATCATGAAATTAGCCAGCCGTGATGGCACACCCATGTAGTCATGGCTACTTGGGAGGATAAGCTGGGAGAATCACAAGAAGACAAGAGTTTGAGGTTACAGTGAGCTAGGACCATGCCATTGTTCCAACCTAGGCAATAAAGTGTGATCCTGTCAAAAAAAAAAAAATGGAAATGTGTGTATTTAGCTCATGGGTCTGCAGGCTGTACAAGAATTCTGGTGCCACCTTATGATTCTGGTAAGGGCTTCAAGCTGCTTCCACTCAGTGGTGGAAGGCAAAGGTGAGCCAGCTTGTGCCAATCACATGGTGGGAGGGGAAGCAGGGGAAGGAGGTGTCCAGCTATTTCTAACAGCTCTCTTGAAAACTAATAGCAAGGGTCCTCAAACTTTTTAAACAGGGGGCCAGTTCACTGTCCCTCAGATCATTGGAGGGCAGGACTGCAGGCCCCGGGATGAGTCAGCTGCTAAGCAGAACAGGCAGTGGTGGCAAAAACACCCGGCGGGCTGGCTAAATGTCCTCGGCGGGCCACATGTGGCCCGTGGGCTGTAGTTTGAGGACGCTTGACTAATAGAGTGAAAACTACTCATTACCACAAGGATGACACTGAGCCATTACGAGAGGTCTGCTCACATGACCCAAACCTCTCTCCCTAGGCCCTACTTCTAACATTGGGGACCAAACTTCAACATGCGATTTGAAGGGGAACGAATATCTAAACTATTATATAATCAGGCTAATATTTAGTTAAATTAAAAAGTTAGTTAAAGCAGGGAAATTGTAAAAAAGATAAGTTGTATATCTTTTTGCAACCTAAACTCTATAATTAAACATTTATTTATTAATTTTTGGTGATGGTCTGAACCTTTTGTGACTCCACTGACGAGTGTCTCACTTGAGCCCATGAGGTGAGTCCCTGTCTTTTTTAGCACGTGAATAGATTATCCTATAGTGCATTTGGCATATCATAGCAGTGAAAAGCCAGATTATCCGAGCCAAATACAGTCCCCCCTCCCCCACCAAGAGAAATGTAACTTTGGGCAATCTCCCTAATTCTCGGTCCCTCAGCGTCCATTATCTATAAAGTGGAAATAATCATGGTAGCAACTTATTATAAAGGTTAAACAAGTTTCTACAATGAACAGTATAAAAAACTCATAACTGAAAATAAATTAGATTGTGAAAAGCTAAAAAAAAAAAGGAAAAGATTAAACAAGTTCGATATGTATGACATACTTAGACTAATTCTGGGGACATGGTGAGCATTCAGTCATTGTTAGCAATTATTATTAATCTGTAGTATTACTATTTTCCTTGTTTTTTTTTAAATGGAGCAAGAAATTCAAGGCATCCCTTATCTGAAATGCTTAGAGCTAGAAGGTTTTGAATCTTAGAGGTTGACTTTGTAGTATTTGCGTACATACTGTGAGATGTCTTGGGACTGGAACCCAAGTCTAAACCAGAAGTTCACTTATGTTTCCCATACACCTTCTCCATATAGCCTGAAGGGAATTGCATCAATATTTTACATACCTATGGGCATAAAACAAAGTTTCGGCTAAGTACTTAAATTGGGGAATTTTCCACTTGGGACATTATGTCAGTGCTTAAAAAGTTTTGGATTTTGGAGCATTGAAGATTTTAGATTTTCAAATTAGAGATCTTCAGTGTCTACTTACAAAATCATGTGAGCTCAGATTTCTAAATTTTTATGATTCTTCCCTCCTTGCCCCCACCCCAGTCTTTTAAAATTGTTTTATTAATACATTCACCTTACTTGACTGCAGTTGTTTATAAGGCATCTTTCCCCTTTGATTTTATAAAACAATTATTCTTTCATAATTAATTAAGAAATTACAGTAACAAGCAACAAATGGCATAAGCATGTCTGGGGAAGAAAGCTCAAGGAACAGTGGGTGGGTCATGCAGTAGGTCATGCACTACCTGTGTGTAGCGCAGGAGATGAACTTGGCTCCAGAGTTCAGCACCCCTGGGCATCAAGCTGTATGTTTTCCAGGGAGACTGGAGAACTTGGATTAACTGGGATAAAAGTGCTGAGTAGTGCATGTTAAGAAAGACTCTGTCACACTGCGTCATATGCCACATTCAACATTCATTCTCACCTCTAGGGTTGTTTACCACATGTATTTCCTCTTACATAAGGACATTTCCTAGTGACTTATTTTCCTGGAGTCCATGATTCTTTGTCATAAGTCCAGTTTCCAATTATTCTTTTCCTCTACCCTCCAAACTTTAAATCTAGACTAGGTGTGGTGGCTCACATCTATAATCCCAACACTCCGGGAGTCTGAGGCAGGCGGAATTCCTGAGCT
>CAUYQV010145417.1:0-42863 GCA_963574575.1 Galagoides demidoff | reverse complement strand
AAAAAAAAAAAAAAGTACATAATCTCATTAATCCTTACAGAGTTTCTAGAAAGTAGATTCTGTTATTGTCTGTTTAAACATATATTTTACATGAACTGTTATTTTTCTCAATTTATGAGAAAACTAAAATTTAGGGTGGTGAAATAAAGCATTCTAGGTTTGACAGCTAGTAAATGGCAAAGCTATGATTTAAACCAGGAGTTCTCAAACTTTTTAAACAGGGAGCCAGTTCACTGTCCCTCAGACCGTTGGAAGGCCGGACTGCGGGCCCCGGGATGAGTCGGCTGCTAAGTAGGACAGGCAGCTGTGGCAAAAACACCTGGCAGGCCAGATAAATGTCCTAGGTGGGCCACATGTGGCCCGCGGGTGATAGTTTGAGGATGCCTGATTTAAACTTTGATCCCCACACTCACACCCCCTTGCCACTTCACCTGTCTGTACGAGCAGTTGAGTCACAGTGAGCTAAAAGAATCTGATATTACTTATGCAGACAGGCATCTGATATAGTAAGAAAAATCTAGAACCAAAAGCCAAACCCAGACCGCAGTCTGAGTCATGATCCAAACTAACCAGGTCAGCCAAATTCTAATCCTCTCATTTGCAAACATAGAAATTAGACCAGAAATTTTTCAAGGTACTCTCAGCCCAAAAATCCCCTTAGTCCAAGAAATACTTATTTAAGAATCTGAGTCTTCTGCCCAATACAGCCTTGCCAGAAGAAATAGTTTCTTTATTATCTGTCCTATGTCTGTGATTATTGTTGTGAAAATATTAACTATAAATGGTAAATGAAAGCACAATTAACTTTGAATAAAGTTCAGTACCACCCATTAACGATATACCACACTTTATAATGAAAATTTTTAAACATATTCAAAAGTAGAATAGTATAATAAGCCCTGATGTCCTTATCACCCACCTTCAAAAATCATCAACTTACGGTCAAATTTGTTTGATCTCTATACCCTCCCGCTTTGGAGAAAATCTCTAGCATCTTAACATTTCTTAAAATATGTCATACTATATCAACTGTATCCAAGAGAGCAGAGTACTCAACATTCAGCATATAATTAGCTGTTTTATTAGCTGTTGTTTATTCATTTAGTTTGCCCAAGTAATGAAAAGAAATTAAACTGGCCAGATGCAGTGGCTCTCACTTGTAATCCTAGCACTCTGCGAGGCTGAGGGAGGTGGATCTCTTGAGCTCTGGAGTTTGAGACCAGCCTGAGCCAGAGTGAGACCCCCATCTCTACTAAAAACAGAAAAATTAGCTGTGTGTGGTGGTGGGCACCTGTGGTCCCAGCTACTCAGGAGCCTGAGGCAAGAGCGTCGCCTGAGCCCAAGAGTTTAAGGTTACTGTGAGCTATGATGATGCCACAGCACTCTACCTGGGGCAACTGAATGAGACTCCTTCTCAAAAAAGAAAAAAAGTAAAATCAGGCATAATTTGCTCTATAAGTATTTTTTCCTACCATGCTCACTTTTCCTCACCCTTCCCTAATTTTCCTTGCTCTCCACAAATTTCTCATGAAATTGATACTTTGCCTTATTACTTCACCTTGAAAATTCCTCTGAAGAATTAATTTCACTTTCTCGATCTAGCTAATGACAAAATAATGATGAAATCAAGCAGAAGTAGAAACAACAATTTTTTCAAAGGAAACATCAAAATTTGTATTTGAAATTTACATCATTGCTTCACTAGTGCCACAGACATTTCCTCTGAGAGTCATAATTATCCTTTGTACCCGTAGATAAGGATTTTCCCGAGGCCTAAGAAACCCATAAATAACATAGTTTCTTTTGAAATGGAAGATAGAAATTTTAATTTACTTTCACCGTATTAACAAGAAGTAAAATAGGTTACAAACAGTAGGGTAATAAATGGAGTGAAGAGATTAGCTTCAAAATAACTGCACTGCAAGACCCAAAGACTTTAGATTTAGGTCATCAGGGCTAAATAAAGGCCAGTCACCATTTATTGTTAGAGTTCCATCATAAGCCAGGGCTTATGGGAGTAACTCTCTTAAGAAAAGATACATTTCACAGAGTTAGCAGAGCTTGGAAATTTTCCAAAATCAAATCGCATTTCAAATGTGTTAGGAGAGTTCACTAATTAAAGCTAGCCTGATACTAAACCTTTCCTACTGGTAAAGAAAACCAAAAATCTATTATGATTAACCACCAATAAAAATCTAGAGTGTCCCTAAGGTCACCATACATGAGGGAAAAGAGGAAATTGTAGTTTCCCATTTTGAATGTAAATATACTTTCCCACTTTGAAAGTAAATATACTTTCATTGATAGTATATTCATTATAAAATTGTAAACAGGCTCAGTGCCTGTGGCTCACGTGGCTAAGGCACCAGCCACATACACCTCAGGTGGCGGGTTCGAATCCAGCCCAGTCCCACCAAACAACGACGGCTGCAACCAAAAAATAGCCAGGCATTGTAACGGGCGCCTGTAGTCCCAGCTACTTGGGAGGCTGAGGCAGGAGACTCGCTTGAGTCCAGGAGTTGGAGGTTGCTATGAGCAGTGAAGCCATGGCACTCTACCCAGGGGGACAGCTTGAGGCTCTGTCTCAAAAAAAAAATAAAAAATAAAAAATAAAATAAAATTAAATTAAATTATAAACAATATCCTCTACATGTTGGTGACCTCTGTGTAAAATTTTGTAATAGATATTTTTGTAAATAAAAGTACATTTACTACAATTTCTCATTTTCCCCGTGTGTGGCAAATTTAGGGACACCCTGTTGTAGCTAAATTTATTAACACTTACTACATGCTGGTTTCTGTGTTCCTGCTTTATAGCTGTGATCTTCATAACACACCCTGCCGAGCAACACCACGCCCCCTGCCCCATCTGTGGGTTCTCCTCGGTGCTGCCTTGCTGATGCCAACAGCTCTCCACCCCAAGGACCCACAGCTCTTCTCCCATTTCCTCCCTATTCTTCCTGGGATCACCCTGCACATGCGCTATCTGCACCCAAGTCCTGCATCCCAGGGACTGCTTTGGGAGAAACCCTAACTAAGACTGTTGGTAACAGAAGCGGTGCTGGAAACCGTCAGAATGGGAATCCAGAATTGTGTCACCTGCTGGTCAGAGAGCAGCGAGGATCCACTTTCCAGTAATAAACGAGTGGTGATAACCCACAGCATGTTACGGCAGGACTATGCCTCAAACTTTTACCCGGGGTGGATGTAATGTGTTGCAAAAGAAAGAAAAAGTGCAAGTTTATGTAACAGCTCTAATACATGAAAGACACAGGGTAATCAAAACATAAAGATTTTGGAGTGTTTGGTAACTACTTTAGAAGCTTTGAAGAATGAGAATGGTAGCCTTGGACTGACTAGCCATCCATCCATTCAGGGCATGTTGTAAAAGCCAGAAAAACTCCACCCCAGTACTGAAAGGGACCTCTATGTCCTGTACTCCGAGAACAGACCATACTGGAATCAGGCCTGGGATTGGATGGAGGAGCTTAGCTGCAAGAAAGACTAAATGCACAACCCTGACAGGTGGCCCATCAGGGCTCTGATAGGGGCAGGGTGGGATGTGATGCATGGGATGGTGACATTGTGTGGCTGTCCATGAAAACACCGGGCCTTCAATTCTGCTGCACCCCCTGGGCTGGCGGAGTGCACTCTGCTCCCTTTCATAAAAGAAAGCCACCTTCAGGGGCAAAGAGAGCTGGCAAAGGACATTAGAGGAGGATGCCCTTCTCAAAATCTGCCCTGCCTGTCCACACTGCCTCTGGACCAATAACCGGGGTCCCGTGCCACTCACAATACCTCCAGCTGTGGGGCACAGTCCCTGCTATGGGAGGAAACAGTGTATTGACCAAGACAGCTGCTGAGCCAGCCTGACACGTATCATTAGAATTGAGAAAACACATATGGAAGTGGATCCGGAAGGTTCTGAGCAGAGGCGTGGAAAAAGAATGCTGGACAGAGGAGCGTTCCCATTGGGGAGGAACCCTCCTGGATTCAGAATTAACTTCTCACATGGAAATCTCAAGGCAGTCCTGGAACACCGATGGGATGTCGATGAGAGTGACAGGATTCCAAAATAGCAAGAGACATGGGTAGCACTTAGCCATCAAAGGCACAGAGGCCACAGCAGCCTCCAGAGAGCTTGACCTGCAGGAATCTGTGGCAATGGACAAGGAAGCGCTAGCCATCTGTTCACAGAGGCCAAAGACAGGGGTCTTTGTTCGCTAGTGCTGCTGTAACAGAGCACCACAAACTAGGGGCTTAGAGAACGGAAACTTAGTGCTTCCCAACTCGGAAGGCCAGAAGTCCGAGACCAAGGTGTGCACAGGTTTGGTTCCTTCTAAGGGCCGTGAGAACCTGCTCGCTGATCCTCTCCTATCTTCTGGCAGTTTGCTGGCATTCCTTTGGCATTCTGTAACTTGTAGAAGCACCATCCCCATCTCTGCCTTCACCTTCACAATGCATTCTCCTTGCGCACATTTCTAGGTCCAAACTTTCCTTTATATAAGAACAGTAGTCCAAACGGAAACTCGTCTTGACTAAGTAAATCTACAAATGACCCTACGTCCGAATAAAGTCACATTCCAAGGCACTGGGTTAGTACTTCCACATATGCACTCTGGGCTGAACACACTTTAACCCATAACAGGTAGTGAATGAACTAATTTCTTTTAACTTATACTGGTTGGGAAGACTAAGAAGCAGAGGGGAGATGGATATTCAATTTCCAGATCTCAGCCAGCTCTCAGACCCTGAGCCCATCCATTTCAGAGGAGGCTGAGTCCTGTTGATCACAAAAGCCAATGTGTCTTCAATAATTCTCTAAGGCAGCATTTTTCAACCTTTTTTTTTTTTTTAATCTCAGGGCATATATGAACCTATAGTTAAACTTCTGTGGCATGCTTACATTATGTTAATCATAAATTTTTTTTTTAGATAATATACTTACTGTGCTCTGAACTTCTTTCAAAAATAATTTAATCATCTTTAAAATGTTTGGTGGCACACCTGAGATCCTCTGCCAGCACACCGGTTAAAAATCACTGCTCTAAAAGGATGTGCCACCATTTACCAGCATAACTCCACATGGGCGAAAAAGGAATTCTCAACCATTTCAGGGACTGCTGCATTGTAGGGTCCAGCTGACACGGACACCAGAGCATCCAGAACACCGCTATGATCTCCCAATTTGAGTAGGAGCATATGGAGGCCAGATAATAAATAGAGCCACGACGCAAGTCCATGTCACGGGTGGCCCAGTGGGTCTCCAGACCTACCATCTGGTCGTGTACCTGGTCTCTGAGTACGTAATCGGGATGGATACAGTCGGCCAGAACCCAAACCCTGATTCTCTGACATATGAAAGAAGCAGGGACAAAGGAAGCTCCCATCACTTCCCCCTCTGCCCCTGGATGGATCATAGTAAATAAATCAAAAGGAACATTTCCTCCAGCTACAGTAACAATGATCTGCGCCACCTTTAAAGGGTGGCTCCTGCAAAAAAATCATATAGCTCATGGAAGGTCAACTTGATATGTTGCTGTAAGATGAAAACGACTGTCCCTCCACAGTCCCAGGCAGTAGCTACTGCAGTGTGACTCAAAATGTGGCTCACAGACTGTAGTCGGCCAGTTCACAAATTGTTTTTTATCCTTCCATGACAGGCGAGGTATTAAAAGTTAGAGCGCACATTTGGAAATCTTTAAAGTAATCTCACATTCCTGTAATAGCTAAGTGTGTGGTTTTATATTCACAAAAATCTCACTCATACTGAACTGAAAACAACCTGCCCAAAAAATCCCTCCACGTGTCAGTTTGAGTAGCACTGTTCCCTCCACCAGTCAGTTTGAGTAGCACTGTTCCCTCCACGAGTCAGTTTGAGTAGCACTGTTCTGCAGGACAGAAGGGCAATAGTGCAAGGAAATCCCACCATCGGCAACGCTCTGTCAACTTTGTATGAGGAGAGAAGTGATTTGAGGCGGGGACATAGATGAATTCCTGGGCAGTAGCTAATGGCGTTGTAACTCACCAGGAGTCTGGAAGGAGCGATACTACATGACCAGACACAAGGAGGTTTGAAAAGGAGGCCTGTGGGTGACCCTACAGGTGTGGGGACACCAAGTGTGAGTACTGAATAGAGCAGCTACAGCAGAGGTGGCCCTGAAAGGCCGGACGGAAAAGATGACTCACCTGTGATGTCAGGCAGGTCCTCGGCCACCTGGACGCTTGTACAGGAGACTTGGGAACTAACCAGTCATAGAGGCAGAGACAGAGGCTAAGTGTGGCCCCAAAGCAAGGGTTACCTCTCATCCAGGCTGATCCAGCTGCCAACAGTGCTAAATGTCTGACCAATCAGCACGGGTCAAAAGTGACCTGCCTATGTGACACCATCCCTCAAGGAAAGCCAAGAACATATTTGGTGGCAAGGTGATCATACTGGATTCCTTCCGCTCTAGAGAGCACAGTGATTCATTCTCAATGGCGCTGATCCTTATTCAAACATGGTTTTGCCTTCTTAGCCTCTTCTAGGCCTCATTTGCTGGCATAGGAGGCCTACTGCTCCTATCCTTTATGGCATCTCCAGCCTGATGAAATGCTAGACCGGCTTAAAAGCTCAGCTTTAGGACAGCTGTCCGCGGGCTGGGTGCCCTGTCCTTCAGAATACAGCAGGGTTACCCCAATGGCTGTTCCATGATGCTCTGCCCCATGGGCATGGGCATGGAAGCCAGGGGATAGAGGCAGAAGTGGGGGCACTCACCACTTGAGCAATTTTCCCATCTTCAGTTGGGTAATCCATTCAACTTTAGGCATTGTGAGAGTTGATATTTTAGCCCCTTTAAGGAGAAAATTTCTGCCAAGGAATAAATTACCTTCACTCAAGCCCTTTACTTCAGTGTCTGGTTTTAAAGTGAATCTGTGCTAGATTTACACAGATAGATATGATCATGATCACCTTCTTATACATATAGGAGGAACAGGCACAAGAAAGGCTAAATTGACCAGGGTCACACAGCTAGGAAGCGATGGAGCCAGAATTTAACCCTGGGCAGCCTCATCTAATGTCTTTGCTCTTAACTTCTCTACTACTGGCTGCCTTAAAAGTCCTTATTTTTATATTTAGCTGTCTTAGAGAAAAGAATTTTTATGTTATTTTTTGTTTTTAAAGCACCTTTACAGTTAAAATAAAGTTCAATTAAATCCGGTAGTTATTTAATGAAAGTTTCGATGTAATCAGTAACAATGCCTAGCTCTGTCTTAATTTAGCAATGATTTACCTATAAACATGCTCCTTAAAAACATATCTGGGTGGCGCCTGTGGCTCAAAGGAGTAGGGCGCCGGGTCCATATGCCGGAGGTGGCGGGTTCAAACCCAGCCCTGGCCAAAAAAACATATCTAAGGACAAAAGAATAAAGAAATAAAAATGCCTTTTTAAAAAAATTTTCACAACTTAGGCATTTCAGCACAACAGTTAACAGGGTAAGTTCAAAGCAATAGCGGCCAATGATTTTCCTACTTCCAGGAGGTAGACGTCACCAAGATATATCAATCAGGCTAGAAGTTTTCAAAAACAAACATAAAATTCCTTTGTATTAATTAATCCTCATCCTTTAATATCACCTGTCCATCAATCGGCTCGATGCTTAAGACATGAGAGTGAGGAACTTTGAACGAGGATCATAGCTCAATTTTCTCTTTTTTTTTTTTTTTTTTTGCAGTTTTTTGCCCGGGGCCAGGTTTGAAGCCGCCACCTCCAGTATATGGGGCCAGCGCCCTATTCCTTTGAGCCACAGGCATCGCCCTCATAGCTCAATTTTTCTAAGAATTACAATGTGCAATTTGCTAACAGGGCGGTATGATGTTACAGAAAGTGCATAAATTCTGGACTCAGACAATCCCAGTTTTGCAACTTAACTTGCTATGTAAACTCGGACAACTTATTTAACTTCTTAGATCTTAAAATGCGAATGAGAAAAAGGATGAAGTGTGCAAAATGCTTGGTACATGGTCTGGCACACGGCCATTAATTCCATGAGTAATAGTTTCCTTCTTCCTATGTATTATTAATTCATTCATTCATGTTTACATAGTTACTGGAAATTAAAAGAAATAATTTAGGAAACTCCCAAAGGTCTTGTAAGTTTGCTTAGCAATAAATTGGGAGCTTGAATAAACAGATTAAAGCGTGAATTCACACAAAAAGGGAATAACAGCAATAGATTAGAAAGCAGATAGACCGAGACCTAGGCAAGAAAGAAACAGTACTCAGCAACATCTCCAGAGTAGGGTCAGAAACTCTTCTGGTCACCTCACAGGAGTCAACAAGGACACCCGCTGCCGAGACCTTGACTTTGCCGAAGACGGCAGCCTCCAGGGGCTCAGCCAGGGAGCCCAAACTGAGATGCACTCAGGGTGAAACACACACTGGACTTCAAAGATTAGTATGAAAAAATGCACAAAGTAACTCATTAATAACTTTTATATTGATTACATGGAGAATTAACATTTGGGGTATATTAAGTTAAAGAAAATGTATTATCAAAATTAACTTCTTTTTACTTTCTTTATCATGGCTACTAAAATTTTTGGAGGTCTTTTAGGGAGTATTTTGGGGGGGGGTTGTGTGTTTGTTTGTTTGTTTGTTTTTTTGAGACAGGTTCTTGCTCTGTCATCCTGAGTAGAACGTATCCTCACCACTCACTGAAACCTCCAACTCCTGGGCTCAAGCAATCCTCCTTCCTCAGCCTCCCAAGAAGCTGGGACTACAGGCACATGCTACTGTGCCTGGTTAATTTTTCAGGGAAGGGGAGTTGTTTATATTTGTTTTTGTAGAGACAAGGTCTCCCTGCGTTGCTTAGGCTGGTCACAGACTCCCGGCCTCAAGGGATCCTCTCACCTTGGCTGGTGCTTAGGCTGGTCACAGACTCCTGGCCTCAAGTGATCCTCTCACCTTGGCATCCCAAAGTGATAGGATCACTGCTCCTGGCCAGAAGTGTTAAATTTGCATCTGTGGCTTACAGTCCCACTAATCACACTGGGATAGAGAGACCTCATTCTCAGTTTCATGTACTCTCCCCCACCGCTCTTCCAGACTTTAGCAAAGACCCAACACTATAATAGAGAAAATTTTCTCTCACATCCTTGTAAAGCAGTGGTTCTCAACCCTCCTAATGCCGCAACCCTTTAATACAGTTCCTCATGTTGTGCTGACCCCCAACCATAAAACTATTTTTGTTGCTACTTCGTAAGTGTAATTTTGCTACTGTTATGAATCGTAATGTAAACATCTGCTATGCAGGATGTATTTTCATTGTTACAAAGGGTTCGGGATCTACAGGTTGAGAACCATGTATGAAGCCCTTAGGATCCCAGGTTTAACACCAAGGCGATTTGCCAGAAATAGTCTTTAAATGATTCACAAATTATACAGGGATAAATAAATAAATGTAATAACTCCCAGGGAGAAATATCCCCCAAGGACAACATTCACGTGGGCAAGACTCTATGGCACTTTCTAATACGTTATACACTGTTTTAATCTGTACTATTCCTTTGCCAAGACAACTAAAGATTAGATGTCTACCAGAAAAAATGAAATTTTAAACTTCAGGCATTTATTCATATAAGAGTTTGGATAACTCTGCCTGTATTAGCATTCTCCAGAAGATTAAAAAAACAGAAAAAATATGATATATATACAGAAGATGCAAAAAAAGTATGCATATTTTTAAGAAAGGAAAAAACTGTACGAAATTTGTAATATGCAAATCACATTGAGCACCTCTTATAATTGCAGAAGTCAAACAGGCCTCAAGTATTACATATTTAGTAAGGTTTTTTTTTTCCTTTTTTAATATGTGTACACATTTTATGGCACTGTGTATGTGTGTGGTGTGTGTGTGTGTGTGTGGAGAGAGAGAAGAGAGAGAGACAGTGAGACAGGAAGAAAAAGAGAGATGATAGGAATTGGCTCATGAGATTATAGAGGCCGAAAGTCCCACAGTGCCTATTTACACAGTTTAAAAGTCCCTGCCATCCACAAGCTGGGCACCCAAGAAAGTTGGTGATCTAATTCAGTTCAAGTCAGAAGGCCAAGGACCTGGGAAGTCTCTGCTGTAAGTCCCAGAGTCTGAAGACCCAAGCAAGGAACTCCAGGTCCAAGGCTGAAAAAAAGTGGATATTCCAGCTCAAGAAACAACAGCCAACTTGCCCTTCCCTCCACCTTTTTTGTTGTTGTTGTTGTTGTTGTTGTTGTTGCAGTTTTTGGCCAGGGCCGGATTTGAACCTGCTACCTCTGGCATATGGGGCCAGCGCCCTACTCCTTGAGCCACAGGCACCACCCCCCTGCACCTTTTTGTGCTATTCAGGCCCTCACCGGAGTGGATGAGGAGAGTGGCCTTTACTCAGCTGACCTGAGTCAAATGCTATCACTTCCAGGAACATCCCCACAGGCACCTGGAAATAATGTTTTCCTGATCCTCTGGCCATCCCTTAGCTGGTCAAGTTGACACACAGAACTACCCACCATTCTCCTCTCCGCTCCACACTATTCCAAGATTAGCTTGGAGAGTGTTTCTATCAGAGGCTTCAGCAGGAAGCTTTTCTAGGCAACTCCTCGGAGTCTGGGCATCTTTTTCAAGTGCTCCACAAATAACAGTTTTCCGATCTTTATAAAAAATAAGACTCTCTGAAAATAACCAAATTCTCACTCATCCGACTCAGACTCCCCCCAAAAATCTACTCACTACAAACAAAGCAATCCAATCTGATAGTATAAAGATGAGAGTTCATAGTATACCTTCAGAAAAAACACCCGTCTGCGAGAGAAAAACCAGAGAATCCCTGGAGGAAATGGCATGAATGGTGGGGAAGAAGAACCAGCTGCGTCTGCTCATCTCCATCATAGCTCTGCTATGGGGAACCAACACATACTAAGAATCCATTCCTTGAAATTTCCTGTCTAAATCATTTTAAGGAAAAAATGTGTACTATAAGAATAGGAAAAATATAAACCTATTTTTTTACTTTGTAAGTTTTTCACAATCTTAGATGACTATAATTACGTGCCATCACCTTTCTGCAGGTACCTTGCACCTAAAGGATGCAGAGTTTATTAGATAACAAAAGTCCTAGGGTCAAATTACTTGGGTCTGAACTGTATCTCTGCCACTTAGGTGCCACGTGACCTTAGTTAAGTCCCTTAATCTTTCCCTGCTCAGTTTTCTCCTCTGCAAAACGTGGATAATAACAGCATCTGCCTTACAGGGCTGGTATGATCATTAAATACATGAAAATCCATGAAGCATTTAGAACAGTGCCTGGCATGTAGTGAGGTCTAAATAAATGGCACTTATTATACATGACCAACAAATTAAATGACGGTAATTGGTACACCTCGTCTCCACTGTCTTCTCATTTTATTGAGGATTCCTCTCCTCACTAAGGACTTCGTTAACTCTTTCAACAAGTGTTAAAATGTGACTAGCTTTAAGGGTCAAAGCATACAGGTAAAATAAACTACGTCTTTCCAAGACCCAATAAATACAACCTTGAGGCACGAAAGACTCCTAATAACAACATGAAAAATCGTTTAAGAAAAAAATGCCGTATATGAAGAATAGGAAAGTCACCAGATTGATATGGCGTACACCAATGGACATGATATTTAAGGTCCACACCAGATTCCACTAACATTTATTAAAGGTCCATTCTATGACTGATGCTTCCAAGAAACTGAGCACAAGACAAGGCCTCTGTCCTTAGGCTCCCAGCTGTGCTGTGATGTAAACTATGGTTTGAACATGTCTCCTAAAGTTCATGTGTTGGAAATTTAATTCCCAATGCCTAGAGGGATAGGACCTTTACAGGTGATTAGGCCATAAAGGCTCCGCCCTCCTGAATGGATGAATGCCGGTCTTGTGAGAGTGGGTTCCTAATAGAAAGGATGACCTCTGGCTCGGTGCCTGTGGCTCAAGCAGCTAAGGCGCCAGCCACGTACACCTGAGTTGGCAGGTTCGAATCCAGCCTGGGCCCACCAAACAACAATGATGGCTGCAACCAAAAAATAGCCAGGCGTTGTGGCAGGTGCCTGTGGTCCCAGCTACTTGAAATTACTTGAATAATTTTTCTTTAACACACAAGCATTGAAGAGTATATTCTAGGCTTCGTGCCTGTGGCTTAAGTGGCTAAGGCGCCAGCCACATACACCTAAGGTGGCGGGTTCGAATCCCCAGTCCGGGCCCGCCAAACAACGATGATGGCTGCAACCTAAAAATGGCCGGGCGTTGTGGTGGACGCCAGTAGTCCCAGCTACTTGGGAGGCTGAGGCAGGAGACTCACTTAAGCCCAGGAGTTGGAGGTTGCTGTAAGCTGTGATGCCATGGCACTCTACCCAGGGGGACAGCTTGAGGCTCTCAAAAAAAAAGAAAGGATGACCTCATCCTCCCCTAGCCCTCCTGCCTTCCACCATGGACGACACACCACGAGGGCCCTCACTAGCTGCTTGCCCCTGGACCTTGCACTTCTCAGCCTCCAGAACGGGAAAAAGATAAATGTCTCCTCCTTATAAACGACCCAGTCTGGGGTATTCTGTTACAGCAACATAAAATGGATGAAGACAAAGTTTTACAACAGAAGTATGAGCAACGTGCATTAGTGGCAAAAGAGGTGATCTGAGCAAAGGCAAAGAAAAATGAAAAGTGCAGAGTGTCTGGAGAGGAGGAACTCACCCAGCGGCTCCAGCATTTCTGGTCTTGTGGCACTTTCTTTTTTCACGCATTAAGTGCCTGTCCTGTGTGAGGCACCAGAGAAGCAGACACGGAAACCCTCACCTCTGGGAAGGTAATGCTTACCTGTTCTGAGTGCTAATGTAGGACTAGAATGAAGTGAGCTGGCGAAGAAGAGAAAAAAGAGGATTCTAGGAGGAGCAAAGGCCCACAGAGGCATCTGGAGAGCTAGGCAAGTATGAATCATCTAAATCCACGGGAGAATGGAGAGAGAAAGGTGGGGGGGATCGTTAGATACTGGGCGTTTATAACAAAAGGGACTGGTAATTACTAAAGGATGTTAAATCACAGAAGGTCACGATCAGATCTGTGTTTTCAGGAAGTCTTTCTGGTAGTAGGCCAGTTAGGAGTAATCCAGGAGAGAAAAAGGTTAAGGAAATTGCATTAATGACAGGGACAGAGAAAAGGAAAAAACACAGTCAAAAGGGTTTTTCAAGGGAGATTGAAACTTTGGTAGAAATAAGGAAGAAAGAGGCCGGGCACTGTGGTTCACTCCTGTAATCCTGGCACTCTGGGAGGCCAAGGCAGGTGGATCTCCTGAGCTCAGGAGTTTGAGACCAGCCTGAGCCAGCACAAGACCACGTCTCTAAGAATAGAAAAAAAAAACAAACCCTAAAAATAGAAAACACTGGCCTCCTGTAATCCCAGCTACTCAGGAGGTTGTTGTGAACTACGAAAATGCCACAGCACTCTACGGAGGGCAACAGAGTGAAACTCTGTCTCAATATGTTCTCAGTATGTACATAACATACGGCGGAAAGAAATGTCTCCAATGGCTTTTGAGTTCTTTCCAAATCTGTTTCTTTCTAGTAGAAACATCTTAGTAGAAACATCTTTCCCCCTTGGGCAGCACCTGTGGCTCAATGAGTATGGTGCTGGTCCCATATACTGAGGGTGGTGGGTTCAAACCCAGCCCCAGCCAAACTGCAACAAAAAAATAGCCGGGCATTGTGGTGGATGCCTGTAGTCCCAGCTACTTGGGAGGCTGAGACAAGAGAATCGCCTGAGCCCAGGAGTTGGAGGCTGCTGTGAGCTATGATACCGCAGCACTCTACAGTGGGCTATAAGTGAAACTCTGTCTCTACAAAAAAAAAAAAAAAAACCTTCATGGCTTTTTTACTGATACCTATTCATCCACATCTCCCTCCCCGATTGGTAAACTCATCATGGGCAGATATTCTGGCTCCTCCCCCACAAGCTCTTGCATGACCTGAACCAGGGTGAGGAGAGTGAGATACTTACTCTCGGGCTCACGCCAGTACAAGGTTGAAATCCACCTTCACGTAAAAGTTTGGTGGGGTTCATCATGGATTTCTTTGGCGTATGTTTTGAATTTTTAAAACATTACATCAAAATACCATTTATCTTGATTATCCAGTTTCGTGGCACCCTTTTACATCCCCTATCCCAGGTGAGTACTTCACTCCCTCACCACGGTCCCAGCTCTGCCCCGCAGTGGCCCCTGACACGGCGCCTACCACCGGCAGGTCCTTAAACACGCGCTGAACGAAGGAAAAGCAAACACATGGCCTCGGCACCAGGAGGGATGGTGGCGGGCCCTGCCCAGAGGCAGTGAACACAGGAGGAGCAAAAGACTTTGGAAAAAGATGAGTCTATAACACGTGTCATAAGCACCATCTGGTGCTATTAGCTTACAGATTCATTTATACTCGGCACTCATAGCATGCATAGTAGGAAATATTCAGAGACTGACGTTACTCAAGGAACTGTCCTCAAGATAGTTCTTGTTATCTTTTTAAAACTTATATTAATACTTGAGGAATTATGGCAATATCCAATATGTTTTTTGATACCTATTCATCCACATCTCCTCCCCCCACTGGTAAACTCATCATGGGCAGAGACTGTAGCTCACAGCAACCTCAAACTCCTGGGCTTAAGTGATGCCCTGGGTAGAACGCCCTGGTGTCATAGCTCACAGCAACCTCAAACTCCCGGCCTCAAGTGATCCTCTTGCCTCAGCCTCCCGAGTAGCTGGGACTATAGGCAGCTGCCACCACACCTGGCTAGTTTTTCTATCTTTAATAGCGATAGAGTCTCACTCTTGCTCAGGCTGGTCTTGAACTCCTGAGCTCAGGCAATCCACCCACTGAGGCTTCCCAGAGTGCTAAGATTACAGGTATGAGCATGAATCTCTTGTGCCCCTCCCTGCAATGTCCAATTTCTGAACTGAGCTTCTAAGTTAACACTGCACGCAGGACACCAAGATGAGATGCTTCTTACAGAAATGTGTCAGGAACATTGCTAGGGTATGAATGTTTGTGTTCCCCCAAAATTCATATGTTGAAATCCTAATGACGGCAGTAAGAGGGGGAGCCTTTGGGGAGAGCCAATCATGAAGCAAAGCCTTCATGAATGGTACATGCATTAGTGCCCTTAGACATAGGTCATTACAAAAGATTTGAGATACACAAAAATCAAGAAATATAAAATCTGTGTACAGGGAAACAAATGAAGCCCTCCCAGCAACGCCAAAAGACCGAGCAAGTTCAAACTTCCCCTGGTGAACCAGAAAGGTTGCTGTAGACTATGTTTCTTGGAAGTGAAATAATGGACTGTCTCAAAATTTTCATAGTGACCTCCGTGGAAGAGGCAGCAGAAAGCTGACTTGCCTCTTGCATCAGGTGAGGGCTCAACTAGAAGGTGACATCTGTGAATCAGAAAGAGGTCCCTCACTGACACCAAGTCCGCTGCCACCTTGATTGTGAACTTCCCAGCCTCCAGATCTCAGAGAATCATTTATAAGCCTTCCAGTCGGTGGTATTTTACCAAAGCAGCCCAAACAGACCGAGACAAACACAGTCTTTGACATTACTTTATCGAACATCCTATCGGCGAGGCCTACCCTTGTTAGCATAGCCGTGAACAGAGGAAGTGTGGAACAGGCCACGTAAACAAATGGGATCTTGAGTCAGAAAACACACTGCAAAACAAGGGCAGCCGTGACACAGAATGTTAGACGAAGCAAAGTGAGACACGAGCGGAGAGAATACCAAAGCGAGCAACATAAAACACGGGCCACGGAGGGAGAGAACAGACCAAACGATAACAAGGCAGGGCAACCACAACTACCACAAGATGTAACACAGGGCATGTTCTACATCACGGTCTGTCTCCCCCACCCACCCTGGGCTTTGGATACTAAAATATATCTGGGCCTGCCCATATAGGGTGAGAAACTCTCCCTGCTAACAGCAGGAAGGAGGCAGCATCCCCATCAGACAAAAAAAAAGAAAAAGAAGGAACAGTATTGGGAAAGAGGAGAGGCCAGGCGAGAGAAAAACGGATGGCACGGAGACTCCAGTGTCACCGTCCCACTCCCGCCATTCCCTGTGGTGTGGGGACTGTCACTTAATGACCTTTGCTGCTCACTGCTTCAAAACTAAGCTGTGCTTCCATTTTTCGATTGCAAGCCAAGAACTGAGGGATTCAACAGGACTACCCTATGTGGAACAGCACCGACATGACTCTATTTCCATATCCCTAATCGCTTTTCTTCATAGCATTTACCATCACCTGATGCACTGTACGTTTATGATTTTTCTGTCCCCTTTAAAAAGATGAGCTCCTTGAGAACACAGTATTCGCCTGTTTTGTTCATAGCTGTAGCCCCAGCCCCTAAAATAAATGCTGTTGAATGTCATGGGAGGGTGGCTTGTATTGGCACAGAAATAAGACAAAG
This sequence comes from Galagoides demidoff, assembly GCA_963574575.1. NCBI lineage: Eukaryota > Metazoa > Chordata > Mammalia > Primates > Galagidae > Galagoides > Galagoides demidoff. The sequence goes on along the minus strand of CAUYQV010145417.1, from coordinate 26,377 downwards.
AAAATAAATAAAGCCCTGTGTGGACAGAAGCCTGGAGCGAGGAGCTTACAAGAATTTAACAGATATCCCTAGGAGTCAAAAAAAACAAAGGTACAATTGCAAATTGCTCCCGGAGCAATAAGCTTGGGAGCTTACCTGTAGTTACCTTGGGGAGTAGCCAGTGAACCTGAGCTTTAACAGCCTTTGGCCAGATGAGATCCAAATCTCCGTGTAAAGCTGGTACCCTCCAAGGGCTACATGCTTGGCAATCACTGGCCCATTAGGAGATGAAAGGAAACTTATGTCTCTCAGCCTGGGCTCCGGGAAGAATGAGTCACCCTGAGAATTCTTAACTATGACCTACTGTCAAATCTTCGGGGCTTTAAATTTATACCACCTACGTGGTCTAGGAATCCCAAGCCAAAAACTCTAAGCAAATACTGGTTCTGGGAGTGACAGTTACCAGTCTATTGAGCTCAGCTCCAAGTCCACCCTTCTTGAGCCAGCTTTGCGATACTGGAGCTGGATTCTCTATTTCTCCTTTGGCTTGATGGTCAGCTTTGTCAGAGGACGGGGGCAAGGCTGACCAGCCCGCAAAGAAAAAAGGAAATGATGTCAAACAATTTGGCTTTACTTCTTAAACACAATGAAGTATAGATTTGTTTCTGAAAACCCAATGGGGAATTAATACACGCAATGCCCATCTAATGTACCCTCTTCTTCCGATAGCAGAGCTGGCTTTAAGCCAAGCTTAATTTTTCAGATACGGAAACATTCCCCCATTTACATAACATTTGGATAGATTTTTATCTGATTCTTCTTTAACTCCATAGACGTATCTTTGAAGATTTATAATCTCACATCTACCTGGATAGCTTTTAAGTCGTTTTTTTAGCGCAGCAGGTTCCTTAGGATAAGTTTCATTTATCCTAAGATTAGTTGCTTGTACACCTGGTTTCACTTTTCAAGTCGCTTCTCATTTTATCGAATGAAAAAAGGTTATATAGGTTTGGGCTAGAGTAAGAATGAAAATCATTCAGAAAAACCAGTGTTGCCAATTTACAAGTTAACTGCTGTCTATTAGAACTACAACGTTTAGAACACAACCAAACCATATATTCCGGCAAGCAGCACTTTGTGATGGTTAATTTCATGCATTAACCTGCCTGGGCTATGACGGGCCTAGATATTTGCTCAAGCACGATTCTGTGAGGGTGTTTCAATGAAGAGACCGAGTAAAGCAGATTGCCCTCCCCAGCGTGAGTGGGCCCCATCCAGTTAGTTAAGGTCTGGGCAGAATAAAAAATCTGACATCTCCTTGAGTGTGAGAGAATTCCTCCTGCTCATCTGTCTTCATTTTTGCCTGCCTTTAGGAAAGCCACGGGTTCTGCCTGGGTCTCTGCTGCTGGTGTTCAGGCTGGAATTACACCACGGACCCCTCTGTATCGCCAGCTCACACATTGCAGACCCTGGAGACCTTGGAACTCATCAGCCTCTGTAACCACACAAGCCAATTCTTTATGATAAATTTCTTTTATACATATGCACATGTTTGTGCGCGCACACACACACGTCCTGTTGGTTCTGTTTCCCTAAAGAACTGCAAAAGCATCCCTCCTCTGCAGCCACACATGATCCACACCTCTTCCTTTCCTCTCCCATTTCAAAAGGTAAAGGTATTGTGTTTACTGCCTCCTTTCCTGGTGGCCCCTGCTCCCCCACACCACCACCTTCTGGGAACGCACTGCTGCCCCATCACTGTAACTACGTGGTTGGACTCTGAGCTGCCTGCTGTCTTCCTGGAAATCCTGGCTACCCTCAGGGCACGGCCATCTGGCTGGGAAGAGAAGAGGACGGACAGATATTTGATCCAAGCTGGGCCAATCAGAAGCCTTAAATGTAAATGAACTTTTGTTTTCCCTTCAATCTAGAAACTGAAAGAGTTCACTGAAGTCCTTCTCTACAAACAAAGGTGAAGCAGAAGAAGAGACCCACGGAGGCCCCGCTCCCTCCTCTCACTCATTCCTGAAGCCTGGCCTTGCCCCGTCCCTCCCTGTCCCCATTACATAGGGGCAACAAATTCCCTTTTGGCCTAAACTGGTTTGAATCAGGTTTCAGTCCCTTGCAACCAGAGGAGACAGAACAAATCCCCACTGTATGCGAATCATTATGGAAATTTATATAATTAAATTAAAAACAACCAAACCGACCACAAACGTTTTATAAAATCCATTGTCCATAAAATGATATTGTTCAAACAATTAAATGTTTCAATATTTCCCCTAAAAACATTATTAACATTGAGGCTACTTAAAATGCAATAACCATTAGTTCTTACTTAGTAAGAATGTCCTTTGCTTGTATTTACATGGGACTTATCAAATTAGAAATCATAATGAGATTCGTGTTCTCTTGTGAACATTATGGGGTCCCATTTAGCATGCTATGTAAAAAAAAAATACTATAACTAAAAATACAGAATCTTGAAGGAAAACCATATTTACAAAATGAGAACATCAATCAGATATCCTCTTAACAGTTTCAAGTTTTAAACTGGATTTTCTTAGTTGGTTGAAGGTTGGAACAACATAGAACTCCTGTTAAAGAAAAAGCATTTAATTGTTAAGTAAATGTATTAATACTCTATGTATTTAATATGCAAGTTATTTATATGCAAATTATGAAAATTTATATGCAAGTCATGAAAAAAAAACTGGGTTCTGAATCCCCTCTTCGACAAGTTCAATGTTATACTACAGGGAAGACGGTAACTCAGATAATTAAAATTCAGAGAAAAACCATGCAATTTGTAAAACTCATACAATGGATTTAAAAGTCCTAAACCATCTACTACAGTGGTTTTCAAACTGTGGGTTGCGACCCACAGGAACTATATTAGAGTTTTGCGGCATTAGGAAGGTTGAGACCCACTGATCTACTACTTTATAAAGTTGCTGACAAATGGTCCTAATGGCTGACTGCTCTAACCTCCTTGCCCTTATATATTTTTCTGAATGATGTGCTAAGTAACACAATTGTAAATAAGGAAAAAGGGAGAGAAAATAAGACCCTAGCACACATATACGCTACAAAACAAAATAGGCAAGTGGGTTTCTACCCTTTCAGGATCATAGCTCCATGTAACTTTTCTTTACCATTCTAACTTTACCAATTAGAAAAGAAAATCAGATAATCCTAGAATAGGTAAGAAAAGGAAAGCAAGGTTGGACATCACCAACAGGCTCTAAATAAGGCCATTAAAACAACTGAGGGGGGACAGGCACAGTGACTGTCACCTGTAGTCCTACTGCTTGGGGAGGAGGATCCCTTGAACTCGGGAGTTATGAAACCAGCCTGAGCCAGAGTAAGACCCCGTCTCTACTAAAAATAGAAAAATCATCTGGGTGTCGTGGTGGGTGCCTATAGTCCCAGCTATTCAGGAGGCTGAGGCAGAAGGACTGCTGGAGCCCAGGAGTTTGAGCCTCCCATGAGCTAGGCTGACACTGTGGCACTCAAGCCTGGGGCAGCAGTGTGAGACTCTGTCTCCTAAAAAAAATTAAAAAGCAACTGGGGGGGGTGAGGAGTAAACAGGTTAGTAGAAGCCTTGATAAAAATTTCGGGCCCCAGAATCAAACTCAGATCATGAATGTTAGGTTTTCTATTGTTTTAATTTCCTAAAATCGTAAGAAATATTACGAACTTCCTTCACCAAACAGCATCAAGGAAACAGGTACCTAATGTTAGCATGACAGTTTCCTCTTAAGTATAAGCCGTCTTCCAAGATCACTGGCTGTTGACAGAATTCATTTCCTTGCAGTTGTAAGACTGACACCCCGCCCCGCCCATCGTCCTGCTGTCCACCTGGGGACACTCTCAGCCCCCAGATGCCACCCACAATTCCTTGCCAAGTAGTCCCCTCCATAGGTCTTCAAATGCTCCAAAGGTTTGAATCTTTCTTACTTCACAAAAGACCCAGTCCCTTTTCAAGGCTCACTTTACTAGAAACATCAGGCCCACTCAGGTAATGTTCCTTTTGCCCAACTTAAAGTCAACCAACTAGTGACCTAATAACAAATGTGATGACTCATCATATTTACAAACTCTGCTTAAGGGAAGAGAAGAATATAGGGTGCACCCGGAGGAAGAGAACGTGGCTGCCATGGCAGGTGCCTGTAGTCCCAGCTACTCAGGAGGCTGAGGCAGGAGGATCACTCAAGCCCAGGAGTGTGAGGCTGCTGTGAGCTCAGCTGATGCCTCAGAACTCTAGCCTGAGCAATAGAGTAAGACTCTGTCAGGGAAGAGAATGATACGGATTTTTTTGCATCAGAGGGTAAGAATCTTAGAATCTGAGAAGAAATCTTAGAATTCTGCCTGACATATATGGTAACAGAAGATGGGAATAAAAATTCTCCAAACCTACAGACTTTCCAAAACATCATACAAAACTAGCCAAAATTGAATTAAACAGTTTTCCCTCCTATATTTCTGTCCCCTAAGATGACACTACTTATAAATGCGCATAATTACAGCTGCTCCTGAGGCCCTTCCTACATCAGGTAACTGTTCTCTGGCTATTGGTGGAACTCATTTGTTACAAAGCTTGTTTTACTGACTGGAGCATCTGCTTCTCCCAAATGGTCTTTTATTCAATATAAACCATTCTGAACTCTGATGGCCGTATTCTCGGCCGCCTTGTGTATTAGCATCAAATTAATAGAGGACTCATTAAGGGTCCCCCCACCCACAAAGACCCAGCCTCTTTGTTGCATATTTTTCCCACTAATTTGTTTTTTTTTAACTTTCATTAGCTCATGCTACAAAAGCCTTTTTAAATATCCCATGGAGGCTAGTATCATCTAGCCTCCATTTTAACTATCTAAGAACTACTTATAAACAGTATAGCTTTGGGGCGGTGCCTGTGGCTCAAAGGAGTAGGGTGCTGGCCCCATATGCCAGAGGTAGCAGGTTCAAACCCAGTCCTGGGCCAAAATAAACTACAAAAAAAAGAAAAAAGAAAAATCCTTAAACAGTATAGCTTTGGTGCAGGCAAAATGTTGATTTTATACACATATGAATAAGTATACACGTAATTAAAATTTCTATGATGCTGAATATGATTATTTACGGACACTAGTCTCAGAGTTGGAAATAACCCACTTGTCCTCTGATCTGGCAGCTTAAACTCTTCACACATAGAAAAATTAAAAGTCCTTGCTAGTTTGTCCTTCTTTGAGAGGCAAATGTTACACTGATAGACAGAGAATTAGAATATCATGAAAAGAAAGGCACCTTCCAGAGCTGTTAGACAACCTGGTACATATGGTTCCAGATCTTTAGACAACTATCATATAAGAATTTAACACGGTGATCTATACTCTCCAACATCTAATATATGGACAACACTAGCATAGTTTCTTCTGAGAAAGGGGGCAGTTATTAAAAATTACTATTTGACGGTATAGACAAGGTAGACATTCCTAGCAATAATTAAAATTTTTAAAGTGTTGGTTCATAAACAATGGCTTTCAACTTCCAAAAGTTTGATCGTCAAGCCAAATACAAGAGTTTCAGTGTTCTTTGATTCATTTTATAGTTAAGCCTACAAATACCGAGTTCCTACTAAGTACAAGACATCGTCTAGTAGATGGGCGGTGGTCGAGAACAGAAGATAGAGGATGAATCAGACGTGAATCCTGCCCTCTCGTTATCTATAACAAGTGAAAAGAAAATCCTGAGGACAGAATAGACCCAATTTTCCTTTCCCTTCCTGGGGCAGGCAGACCCTTTTTTATTTTTGTTGGATTTTTTTTTTTTCAGATTAATATGAGAGGACAAATGTTTAGGTTACATTGTTTCCATTTGTAAATTAAAGTTCAAGTTGTAATTGAGCCCTTCACATAGGGCGTGCTGAACATACACCCTTCCATTGCACATATCACCTGAGAACTTGCCAACCACCCTCCTTCTTCTCCCTTACCCGTTCCCTTCTTGCTAATTTGTCCTGCTTTGGGAGGCAAATGTTATACTGATGACACGTATAATTCCCTTCTCCCCTTGTCTCTCACTAAAATTTACTTGTTTTTTTTGTGTGTGTGGGCTTGCAGTTGTTTATATATTGATTTCATATTAGTCTTTAGTACATTGGATACTTGTGTTTCTGTTCCTGTGATATTTTACTAAGAAAAATGTGTTTCAACTCCATCCAGGTAAATACAAATGATATAAAGTCTCCATATGTTTTATCGTTGACTAGTACTCCATGGTATGAATATGCCACAGTTTGTTAATCCATTTATGTATGAGTTGATGGGCACTTGGGTTGCCTCCACGTCTTGGCGATTGCAAACTGAGCTGCAATAAATATTCTAATGCAAATGTCCTTGTGGTAAAATATTTTTTTCTTCTGGGTAGATAAGTAGTGATGGGACTGTGAGAGCAAATGGAAGGTCAACTTTTCGTTCTTTGAGAATTCTCCATACTTCTTTCCAAAAAGGTTGTATTACTGTGCACTCCCACCAGCAGTGTAGAAGTGTTCCCTTCTCTCCACATCCGTCCCAGCATCACTGTGGCAGGCAGACTCTGCAGATGAGCCCCATGATACTCAGTTCCTAATATTCACACCCTGGGAGACTCTCACTCCTTCTGCACACACAGGACCTGCAACTTGTCTCTAACCAAACAAAACAGCCAAGGTGACAGGATGTATGCAATTCCAAGTACTTAACTAAGTAATCATGTCACACACACTTATAGCACCCATCTTGATGGGGCCTCTGTCCTTTGCTGGCTTTAGAGAAACAAGTGGCCATAATTGGGATGTGACCAGGGACTACAGGGTATTTCTAGTTGCTGAAACTGGCCCCAGGTTGACAGCCAGGAAGAAATTAAAACTGACGGTCCTACAACCACAGGGAACTAAATTCTGCCAACAACCTGAGCAAGCTTGAAAACATCTCTTTCCTCAGTCAAGCCTCAGTTGAAAACTAAGTCCTGGAAAATACCTTGATTGAGGCTTTGAGACCTTGAACAGAGGGCTCAGGCAAGCTATGTCCAGACTCTTGGCTCCAGAAACTGTGAGACAATCCATACATGTTGTTTTAAGCCACTAAGTTTATGGTGGTATTATTTGTTACACAGCAATAGATAACTAACACACTTTCCTTTTTATATTATTCTATTTGCTAACATGTCATAGGAGATAAACTCAAGCATCTCAAACATCTGATCACCACCAGCGATATGAATCTCCAGCCTACCCACTAGAAACGTTGGTCCCATGGCCATTGTCATTTATAAGACTCAAGTTCCAATCTGCTGTCAATACTGCCAGAATGGCCAATTTGGTTAACTGAGTAACAGATCAAAAACTAAAGATCATCTCCTTATTCTGATCTTGGACACTCTCATAGAGCAAAGACCTTCCATTTTCTGACTAAACGCTCAGAATGTGCCATCAGGGATGTTAGGTATAAATATAAAATTCAAAGCATCAAAGGGCTTAAGGTATAGAAGAAAAATGTCATTCCCACTAACTCAAAGAAAGTAAAAATATTTACCTCCTAGTAAAATACATCTATTTTCTTTCATATCTAAAAACCACCTTTCCTTAAACAACCATTAGCCCCTGTCTGGGAATCTGCATTCATTCTACTCAACCAGAGTAAGCCTACATACCATGTGAAGATCCTTACCATCCTCTTTCAGAAGTCCCATCATCCCAGGCTCAATGTAGTACAAATACTTTCACACAGGACTGGAAGTGATGTATTAACACAATTTTATCAGGATCATAAATGTAACTAAAAACGAATAATTAACAAGATTTATCTTTTTTATTGTTCAACAGTAAGAAGCAGAAAAAGTATTCAACTGTCCCTGTGCTTATTTAATGCTCACTGTTTAAAGAGTAAAAAGTCTGTTAGTTACTTGTTGTAAAACACAAAATAGGTGACAAAATACAAGACTAGAGTAATGCAGTTGTCTCCTTTGTAGAAGGAGATTCGTTGCATTATTTCATTTAATTTTTCTACGTATAGGGAAAGTAAAATCAATAACCTAGTTCCAAAAGGGCAGCTAATAAAATTAACTTTGATTGCACACTTAAAAGACAGTTATTTTCATTTCCTTTAATTATACGGAATTTTAAAAGGTTTTTTGCAAGTCATTAACTGTTAAGATGTACTTTCATTGACAATTTAGGTAGATAAAATATTCACCGTTGTCTGAGAGAATCATTCCTGTAACGATAGTAAATGCATAAGCGCGTTTCCAAAAATTGCAAGAAATGAAAGCACAATAATTGGAAAGAATATACATTTACTCTCAGTGAAGCTTGATCACAAGCCCAGAGATGAATGTGCAAAGCATAGCTGGGTCTCTGCTCCCACAGCGCCTCGAAGTATTTCTGAGTGCCCTGGTTGAGAACATCTGGGTCAGTCCTATGGCTGACACAACAAAGGCCTAAAGCAGGCAGGAAAATAAATGAAATGATGATGCGAACCAATATATTTTCCAGAAACAATGAGGCACGAAGTGTAACAAAAACCAGCATAGAGAAGTCAAAAACAAAAACGAAACAGAACAAAACACTGATAGGGCTTTCAGCAAAACAACAACAACAAAATAAAAACACTAGACCATCTACATACTAGTTGCTCACCTGCTACTTCTGGTTCCAAATAATATCTGGTGACTCAAATTCACAGGCATGTAGCCCACAATACAAAGCAAAAAAAAAAAAAAAAAGTAATATTAAAAATAAATACTTGAAAAGCCTGAGCCACATGACATCTCATTTAATGCATCTGACCCACCTTGAGAAAGATACTGAGAGGTATGAGCCACACTTGAAAGTGGCTCAGATTTTACACTCACCACTGAAATACCTTGTAAGAGAAAGAATATTCATAGACAATGTTACCAAGCAAAAAGTGAGATGAGTCATGATATTTAAAAAAAAAAAAAAGGTACCAGAGCTTAGAGAGAAAAAATGGCTTCTAGCTAGGATAAGGAAAGGTATCCTAGAGGAAGGGCCACTGTTGGGTTTTAAAAGCCAGATGGAATTTGAAAATGTAGAATATAATAGGCTTCATTTCAGAAAGAAAACAGCATATACCATTATAACCACTGTATGTGTCATTATTTAGTGTCTCTGTCCCTAACAACTAGACTTCAGATTCTGGAAAGGCTTAGAGTATCACTTTTTCAACAGTCTCCCTAGGACCTTGTAGAGGATCCGGAATATCGTAGACCTTTGGCAAATATGTGTTAAATAATAAATACACAGAAGTGGGCAAGTGTGGGACACATAGTTCAAGTTGCCTAGTAAATAAGGAACAAAAGGGATATGACGATCTGAAGGGCGTTTAGGGTGCGATCACAGGGGACCTTGAAAATCAAACTGGGGAAATTTCACATTACTTGGTTGGTACTAAGCAGTCGCTGCAGATCTTTATGGAGTGTGATGACATAACCGTATCTGTGCTTTAGAAAGTACATGGCAGACTACAAAAAAGAGGAAACGCAGAGAGGCAGGAGATCAGTGTAGGAATCTAAATGAAAGATAATAAGAACGTAAACTGGAATAAAGGCACTGGGAATAGAAAGTTAAAAAAAAATAACCACGGGGCTATTACAAGAGATAAAGTCAACAGGGCCATCAGTCACCCAATTCAACAAACATCTTTTGAGCGTCTACTATGCATGTAGCAGACACTGCCAGGAGCTAGAAACAGAAGAAAATAAAATAAGCTCAGTCCTATACCTAAAGAGCCTACCCTGAGTAGTCTCAATAGAGAAACTTAATTCAGTAAATGAAGAAAAGGAGAAGTCAAGACCTCCCGTACGTTTGAGTCTAGGTAGCTAAGAGGGCAGCAGCAGCATTCAAAGAACAGCGAAAGAGAGACAGCAGAAGGTGGGTCGGGAAGAGGAGACGGACGATTTTTGAGATGTTGGCTTTGTGCAGAATTTCCAAGGAAAATGCTCATCAAGTATTTGCAAATCCAGGGTGGCGCCTGTAGCTCAAAGGACTAGGGCACTGGCCCCATATGTCAGAGGTGGTGGGTTCAAACCCAGCCCCAGCCAAAAACTGAAAAAAAAAAAAGTATTTGCAAATCCAAAACCAGAGAAGATGGCTCGGCACCTGTGGCTCAAATGGCTAAGGCGCCAGCCACATACACCTAAGGTGGTGGGTTCGAATCCAGCCTGGGCCCGCCAAACAACAAACATGGCTGCAACCAAAAAAAATAGCCAGGCGTTGTGGCGGGCGCCTGTGGTCCCAGCTGCTTGGGAAGCAGAGGCAGGAGACTCGCTTGAGCCCAGGAGTTGGAGGTTGCTGTGAGCTGTGATGCCACAGCACTCTACCAGGGGAACAGCTTGAGGCTCCGTCTCAAAAAAAAAAACCAGAGAAGAGACACAGATCAGGACATATGATCTGGGAAACATCGAGCTTGGATATAAGCGCTGACGTTGAGAGCAGAGAAGTTAAGGAAGGGTAGAAGAGGTAGGACCTTGCAGGCTACGCACATTTAAAGTGATGAGGGGAGGCGGAGGGGAAAAGAGAAGATTATCAGGAAATCAAACCAGACACAAAAGGATGATCAGAGCGGCTGGAGAAATATCAGGACAAAGAAGAGTACTCGGGGAAGCCTGGACCACCGGCGGCATTAGTCCCGGCGAAGAAATCCAGGGAAATTAAAACTGAGAAAAAGACCACTGCACTTGAGAACAAAACAAACTATAACAACATTGGAGAGGGCAGCAGAGCAATGACAGGAAATTCAGTTTGCAGGGAGGTAAGTGGTGTCGTGAGTGGAGACCGCCGGAGCGAACTGCCCTCCTGAAGTCTGATAGGGAAGGAAGGAAAATAATGGGCCAGTAGTTTGAGGGACAATAGAAGAACCTGATTTCTTTTCAGCTAGGAGAAGACTTTTTGAGCATGTCTTTCGTTGGAGGGAAGTGGACAAAGAAATAAAAGCGGCAATATTTTAGAACAGGAGAGAGCAGAGATAGAAGAGGATCCAAAAAACAGACCCAAATTAAAGATGCAAAAAAATATGTGATTTATTCATTCAAAAACATGCATAAAATATTTGATTTATTCATTCAAATATTTTGAATGGACAAAGAAATAAAAGCAGCAATTTTTTAGAACAAGAGAGAGCAGAGATAGAAAAGGATCCAGACCCAAATTGAAGATGCATAAAATACTTGATTTATTCATTCAAAAACATGCATAAAATATTTGATTTATTCATCAAAAAATTACTTAACTACCATAAGTTCTAAACTGGAGAATGGTCACTGGAGAAGAAGCTAGATGTTTCCTGAGCTCACGGAGCTTAGTAAGTCCAGGGTTCCAGAGGGAATGGAAGAACATGGTGGACATTCTACCCTGGCGAGGAGAAGCCATGCCATCTGGATGGAGTCATCCCACTGCTAGCAAAACAGTGACCTGGCACACACTCAAAAATCAGCATAATTTTTTTTTTTTTCGAGACAGAGTTTCACTGTGTCACCCTTGGTAGAGTGCAGTGATGTCACAGCTCACAGCAACCTCAAACACTTGGGCTTAATTGATTCTCTTGCCTCAGCCTTCCAAGTAGCTGGGACTAGAGGCGCCCTCCACAACGCCCAGCTATTTTTTTGTTATAGTTGTCATTGTTGTTTAACCGACCCAGGCCAAGTTCAAACTCACCAGCCTCTGTGTATGGGGCTGGTTCCCTAATCACTGAGCTACGGGTGCCAAGCCCAAAATCAGCATGATCTTATCTGCCCTGTCAGGGTATTTGGTGCAGGAATGGGCACAAAACCCAGGTGAGTCCTCTCAGTATGAAACCTGGGTCTTTGATCGCATGGAAAAGGGACAGTTATAAATGACGAAACGTGCTGAGGAGAGGTCTGGGACGGCTGCTGCTATGTGAAGAGCCGACCTGTGATGGAGGCAACACATTGGAGGATAGAGCTGAGAGCTGTGAATTTAAAAAAAAAAATGAAGCTCTGATCAAACCACATCGAAAACCTATCCTTTCTTTGGACTTTCAGCTACGTGACCCAATAAATCCCTTTCTCTGAAGCCAATTAAATAAAGCTTTTGATAATTGCAAGTGAAAGCATCCTAATTACAAATGAGATGTCACTGTGGGCATCCGTATAATAAATATAATGAAATGGTTATAAAACCGTAACACGACGTAGGACCTTCCTGGTGCAGATATTGGGCTGTGCTCCGTCTGCTCTCCTCCAGCTCTTGCTGGCTATAGTTCTAAGCTTTCGACCTCCAGGTGCCTCCTCCTCTCCTAACACTTTCTGGGCCTTTCCCTGCTCCTCCCCCTACAGCAGCTTTCCTCTTCAGCAATCCCTCACCCCCCGGGACCCCAGCAGCCTGGGAGCATCAAGGCATCCCTCCTCTTGGCAGCATCCAAATTCACCACTTCTTCACACTATCAAGTCTGAGGGGCCTATGACTTCAACGGCAGCCACCACTAAGGGAATTCTTAGGCCTGGGCTTAGGTGATATCCTTTCTAGAAGTCTGTCTATGTGGCTGTCCCAGCCCAGAATTTCCTGCTGTTCCTATCAGCCTGGCCAACTTTTCTTCCTCTGAGACCTGATTCACAAAGCATCTCTCTGGAGGTCGCTGCAGATCCCCTCCCCATTAGCCCTGGGCCCTCAGTGCTGCCTCTAAGAAGGGTTCCCTTGACACTGCACACACAAGGTAATGTTGCTCATTCCAGGAAGAGGACTGCAGTTTATGTGTGTAGAGCTGACCTGTAAGAGGGACATGGATGTCCCCTTGTGTTACGGAAGAATGGCTACTGCACAGATACATGGCTTCAGAAACAATAAGATTTCTCAAAAATTGCAAGACTTGGACGGCACCTGTAGTTCAAGGAGTAGGGCGCCGGCCCCATATACCAGGGGTGGTGGATTCGAGCCTGGCCCTGGCCAAAACTGAAAGGAAAAAAAAAATTACAAGACTTTTTCCACATTCTTAACCTATGAGGATCATAGGTTTCATTAGGTTTTTGTGACAGAATGTACTCTCTATTAGGGAAGATCAGTGTTGTGTTAGATTTCTGTTGCTACATCACAAACTATCTTACAGTTCTGCAGGTAAGATGTCCAGGTACGCTTCACTGGGTCCTCTTTTTAGGGTCTCACAAAGCCAAAGTCAAGGTGTCAAGCAGGTTGGCTCTTATTTGGAAGCTCTGGAGAATAAGATTTCCAGGCTCATTCGGGTTGTTGGCAGAATTCCGTTCTACGCAGCTACTAGAGACCCCCACCTCTTTGCAGGTTAATGACTGAGGTTGCCCTCCACACCTAGACACTGCCCTCCAGCCCTTGCCTGTGTTGCCTACATCTTCAAAGACAAGAATGGTGCACTGGATCCTTCCAATGTTTTAAAATCTCTCTGACTTCTAATAGCACCTCTAGAAAACTGCTACTAAAAGGTTCATGTGACCGACTATATTAGGCCTACCCCAGATAATCTCCCTATCTTAAGGTCAACTGATCAGTAACCTTAATTATATGTCAAAATCCCTGGTGCTATATAACCTAACCTAATTATGGAAGTAATTCAGCATCCCGAGGATTAAGGCAGTAAAATCTTAGGGGGGCCATTTCAGGATTCTGCCTCCCACATGCCCACATTTAAAGTTAGAAGAGGATCCGAGAGCTAAAAGGCCCTGAGGAAGATTTTTAAATAGACTCTTATATTACAGAAATTATCAAGAATTAGGAAAGAAAGAAAGGAAAAGTATAGCAAAAAGGAAGGATGCCTTTTCTCGGATATTGGAAGAAAGAATAAAAATAAAAAGGGAAGAAGACAGAGGCAAAAGACACGCTTTGTGCCAGCTATTTACTTTGCCAAAATTAGCAGCATTTTAATTTAGATACAAAGAGACATATTCTCATATTCTGGGTTCTTTGAAAAAGTTCTTCCATATGGTTCCCCCTCCCTGGAGTGACAGCACCCAGCGTAGCCTTGCACATATTGGGAATTCAATTAAACACCGCTGACCATCTGAGTGAGAATGCAGAGGCTGGAGTAGCTGACTCAATGTAAACATATGGCTTCGTTCCCATCAAAAGAAAAACCAAGACACCGTCTTCTCCTCCCCAACATGGCACCTCCCTTGCAAGGCAGGAGAGAAAACAGAAGTGAACTAACCAAAATAGAACCGTGTAACAAAGATTAAGGAACCGGCAAACTGTGGAATACAAAATTTCTTTAATTTCATCACAAAATCAGAATCCTTCATCTAAAGGATCGACACGGCAGTTCTCGCCTTCGTAATTCAGCTCAATCAGATCGACACTTATAGACGACGGCTCCAGGGTGCTTAAGATGAGGAAGACGCGATCTGAGCCAGGCTGCTAAGGGCTGGGGGGAAAGAAAAGTACACAAAGGGCTTTAATGTGGGGGTGAGCTCCCTTAACTGTTAAAAGCAAAGGAAAGAAAACCACTTTCAACCCTCTCAAGAACCATGTGCTGTATTTATAGATGAGAAAAGCAAAGGCTTAGGCAGGTTAAAAAATGTTTTTTTTTTTTCCTCAAGGTCATAGAGCAAGTATATTGTACAGTATAGATTTAAATTCAGGACTGACTCCAAAACTCAATCTCTCCCAAGGAAGGGTCAAATCACATCTGGCTGGATAGCTGGATGGGAGTTTGGAGGCTAGTGGAGGGAAACCAGGAATGATTTCTTAGAGCATGTCTATTTCAGGAAGAACTTGGAAAGATATATACAATATAGATGCAATTCTGAAAAGCTGAGGCGGTAAAGAACGAGAATATTTCCAGAGGAACAGCAGAAGGCCTGGCAGAGGCAAGAAATCAAGGTCAACCCCTGGAGAATGGTGAGTGGTGGGTCAGATAAACTTCAGCACAAACTCTTTACAAATGCAGATGGGATGCACATTCTGAGGGCCCAGTATTGGGGTTAATAAGTGACTACAGTAGTTCAGGTAAGAGTCTAAACCAAGATCTCAGCAGTTAAAAAGGAGAAAGGGGGGATGGAAGTAAGGGGCAAGATGAAAGAATATATTTACTTATAGTAACAAAAAAAGGCAAGCAAGTCCAAAAAGTTGAGCGTGGATGAGGAATAGAAAATCATCCCCGTCCTGCCCGCTCTTTGCCCTATAGTCCAGAGGTTAGCAAACTACGGCCTACTGGCCAAATTCAGCCTACCATCTGCTTTTGAAAATAACGTTCTATGGGAATACAGTCCTCCCCTTCATCAGTCAATGAAGAGTCAATGGGGATACAGCCCTCCCCTTCATCAGTGAATTGTCAATGGCTGCTTTCACCCAACTAGACCTGCAAAACCACCAACATTTACTTTGTAATACTTTATAGAAAAAACTCTTAACACTTGCTCTAGTTCCATACCCCACTGTTCCAATTGTTTTAGTAGTCTCTTCTGGTCTAAATATTAAATATATATGGCTGTTTCTTTTTTGAGTTTCAGGATCCTTTGAGTTCCTATTATAGTAATTGAGACTTTGGCTCTCTTATACCATCAGCCTTTCCTGCCTCCCACCCTCTCCCCCTCATACCATACACACCTCCCTCCCTCTCCCTGTATAAATACAGTAGAACCTCCAGAGCTGACCACCTCCCAACACCGGCCACCTCCTTAAGTTGACATAATTTGCACACACTGGACATGCACCAAGTGTACATATCAGTACACTAGACCTCATTCCTTATGTTGACCAGTTTGTTACAGTCCCTTGGGTGGTCAACTTACAGAGGTTCTGATGTATATATTTAAATCAGTAGTTAGCCTTT
This sequence comes from Galagoides demidoff, assembly GCA_963574575.1. Taxonomy (NCBI): domain Eukaryota; kingdom Metazoa; phylum Chordata; class Mammalia; order Primates; family Galagidae; genus Galagoides; species Galagoides demidoff. Next base: position 10,604 of record CAUYQV010145417.1, on the reverse strand, counting down.
ACGACATTATCATGACTACATAAGCATTCTTCATTACTGAGTCAGATAAGGTAATGTAATTATGTTTCCAGGTTTATAAAAACGTTGCCTTTTTTCTGGAGTTACTAATTATCACATTTGTTTTATTTGCTTAGTTTTCCTTTCCCTATCTTTATTTACCAAGTCCAATGCAGTTATCAACCACAGATTCTTTTTCCCCAAAATGCTCAAACATAGTGAATACTTCATGGTTTTTTGTTTTCAGTTTTTTCCTCCCTAAATCCTCTCATAACCCTCCATCCTTTTTCTCCAGTCTAGACTGGCACTCTTGAAGCCTAGTGGACAGCTGCCTTCCTGGAACTTCTCTCTGCCCTCCCAGATTGAATCCTTTGTTTCCTGCATCCTCTGTCTTTCTCCTTAATGATTTTCTCCTTCCTTTTGTGGAAGTTTATCCTCCAAAGGTTTTCTATGAATCGACACATAAAACTTTTTAATCCTTCTACATCTTAGAATTTCTTTATTCTATCCTTATATCTAATTAGTAGTTTCAGGTGAGTATAGAAATCTAAGCTGAAAATTATTTTCCCTCCTAATTTTCAAAGCACTACCCCACCATCTTCTATCATTCAGAATTGCTGTTAAAAGTGTGATACCCTAGGTCATGGAAGAAGCTGAAATGCCATCAAGCCATGAATGGATCGATAAATTGTGGTACATGTACACCATGGAATACTATGCAGCCCTAAAGAGGGATGGAGACTTTGCCTCTTTCATGTTTATATGGATGAAATTGGAAGGTGTTCTTCTTAGCAAAGTATCTCAGGAATGGAGTAAGGAGTATCCAATGTACACAGCCCTACTTTGAAAGTAATTCATAGCTTTTATAGGAATTTCATAACCTAATTATAGCCTTAGAATATGGGAAGGAGGTGGGAGGGGGAGGTGAGGGTATGGATGGGGGGAGGGAGGGAGATTGGTGGGGTCACTTCTATGGTTTACCTTACAAGGGTACAAGTGAATCTTTCTAAAAGCAGAGTATGAACGTTTTAACTCAATAGCTAAGAAAATGACATGAAGGTTATGTTAACCAGTTTGATAAGAGTATTTCAAAATGTGTATGAAAACAGCACACTGTACCCCATAATTGCATTAATGTACACAGTTATGCTATAAGAAATTTTTAAAAAGGGAAAAAAAGTGTGATACCATTCTGATTTCCATTCACCTCTATGTAACTTATTTTAATGCTTTCTTTTGTTTCATTTTATACTCTCCACAAAGCTTATTTAGGACCTTATTTTAATCCGCGAAGTTCTTAAATTTCAGAATGACATGGCTTGGTAGTCTTTTTGTAAGAAGAAAAGACTTCAGACTCTGGAAACTTGTATCTACCAGTGCTAGGAAATTTTCTTGTAATATTTCTTCAGTAATTTCCTTCATTCCTTTTTCTTGCTCTCCATATCAGCTGTCTGTTGCCATAACAATGTTGCATAACAAACCAACCTAAAACTCAGTGGCCTAAAATAATAGCCATTTACAATTGCTCCTGAGTCAGCTAGGCAGTTGCACTGATCTTCACTGGATTTGACTAGGCAGGTGTTTCTGGTATTGGCTAGACCTCACGCACATATTTTGTGGTAGGCTAGCTGTTAGCTGAATTAAAATGGTATTAGGCAGGACAGGGCCCTGTTCCATGAGTCTCATCCTCAAGCATGTTCTCATGAGAATGAAAGAGGCATCAGACAGTGTGCACATGTATAAAAATATCATGATATACCCCATTAATACGTGCAACTATCTGTCAGTTAAAATAATAGAAGTGGAGAGGGGGGTTATGGTGTATGGCATGCCTCTTGGGGGTGGGACACAATTATAAGAGGGATTTTACCTAATAAAAGCAATCAGGGTAACCTAATTCTTTGTACTCTCAATGAACCTGAAACAAACAAAAAATAACAAAAGTTTAAAAAAGTGTTTTTTTCAACCTCTGTTGTATCAAGTTTTCTATAACACAATTGACCAAATTATATCATATAAACAAATCCAGAGTGAATACTGAAGGGTACCATTGAAGAAGCTAAGGACATTTTGCCCCAAAATATGATTCCTTGGTATAAAGAATATTTTAAGTGAAAAGGCCATTTATGGTTAGAAAGCACGGGCCTTTCTTTTATAAAACCTGAGTAACCTGATTTACAATCAGAAAAGGCTGCCAAACTTCCTTATTACATACCTTACGAATAGACCTGACCCTAAGGTCATTTGAAGCAGGAGACCTGTCCCTCAGGTTAATCTGCAAATCAATCTGTTGCCACCCATCTACACATATCTATCCCCCTAGCAACCACTTGCTACACACCTTCTCTCCAGCAACCAAAATTCTGCACGTATACTTTCCAGTTTCTCTCCACCTCCCGCTTCTAAAAGACATCTTTAAAAGCCACTGACCATCACTAAGACTTTGGGAAATCATTCTTTTGGTTTCCCCCCATGCTCATGGTATTTGGAAACAAACCTTTCTCTTACTAATCTACCATAACTGTGAACTGATCTTTTCAGTGAACCAACCTAGGGGAAAAGAGCAAGTTTCACCGTGACCCCAACACCACCAAAGGGCTCAGATGCACGGATTCATTTTTGGAATTCCTGTTGCTTGTATCTTGAATATGCTATATGAAACCTCTAATTTTCCTTTCTTTCTCTCTTGCGTTTATTTTTTCTTTTGTTTTTATTGTTATTGCTATTGGTGTGATTTCCAGGAGATTTCTTCAGTGTTATCTTCAAACTCTTCTAAATTTTTTATGTTTGTTAATAATAAATTTTAAATTTCCAAACTATTTTCTTGTTGTCTGATAGCTCCTTTTTTTCATAATATCTGTTCTTGTTTTAAGGATACAATATCTTCTCTTATTACTTTAATGAAATTACTGAGTTTTTAGAAGTATTTTTCTCCTTGAATTATGTCTGCTGCTTTCAGGATGGGTAAAGGGAAGGGTCGAGGGAAGGGTATCTGGGTGATCTTCAGGAGCTTACTTTTAACCACAGTTCATATTTATTCTGCTCTATATTTTATGCCTAGCTTCGGTGTACCCACAGCTTCTAAGTGTGAGACCCTAAAGAGCCTGCTTCTCATCTCTGTCTCTTACAGACACTTCACTTATAACTTCTTCCTTTCACACTCCATCTTCTAAAAATTTGTTAAACTCATTGATCTACAATCCCAATTTCTTTATCCTTATAAGTTAATACCATCCTAAGTCCTCTACTATTATTTCAGTGAGATTTGGGAAAGGTGCATGGTCTATCCAAACTGTTTAAATAGAAACCCCCTCCACTGGGTTTTGGACCCAGTGAGTTTCAAGTGACAACATGATAATAATTCAGTAATCCAACAACCGGAAACACAAGGTAAAGCTCAAGATCAAGATCAGGTTGATAAAGATAAACTGGACAGCTGCACATACAAAAGTGGTTTCTCCAACTATCAAAGGAAATAAAGTATTAAGGACCAAAAAACTACAATGATACCATCTTTAGAAATGCCTAAACTAAGAGAAAGAAACTATCAAGGAGTCCAAAAAAGATTCATAATAAAAAATAGTAGGGTAAGCAGGTTAGTATTAAGTCACGAAAGTCAAGAGAGAAAAAATCATCCTTTGGTGATTAGGAAGATAAGGAGGAGTCCAAGAGAGCGATTTCAATTGCGTGTGAGCACAAAATGTAAAGGAATAGGGGGTGAAGCAACAATGTATTGGTGGTTCTCTTTTTCAAATAGTCAGATGGTAAAGAAGAAGATAAAAAGCCATTAAATGAGAGAGAAGCAGAATTTGAATAACACATTAAGGTTAAGAAAAATTGGGGGGGAAGGGTAGTAGTTTTTTATTTAAGAAAAAAAAAAAGAGGAAGGGGCAGTGCCTGTGGCTCCCTACTGTGGGGTAGGGAGCCAGCCCCAGATACTGGGGGTGGTGGGTTCAAGCCCAGCCCTGGCCAAAATAAAAAAAACAGGAATACAGAAGGAAAGATTCAAGGAGAGAATGAAAGTGCAAAAACAAGACAGAAATTAAAGGATGATCAATAAAGGACTGGAAAAGAAAGGAAGGTGATATAAACATGAGCACGGATGCAGAGATCCGTCCTAGTAAAGAGGAGGTGCAGGAATGGCAGGAGAGAGAATAATAATAGAGGTAGAGAGAGATACAGGAGAAAGCTCTGAAAAGCTCGTGCTCAAACGTCCTCAATGTTAGTTAAATAAGAATCCAGGTTATCTGCCGAGTGACAACACCAAGAATGAAATTTATATTTATAGAGAGTGGAAAATGTTTGGAACAGCTGTTCTGGTAAATGGAATAGGGAGTGGGGGGAGGGTTATTATTTACTCGAGCAATAGCAGTAGCAGAAAAAGTATGCATGAAGTTACCACGAATTTGGGAGGACTCAACTCACAAGAATAAAATACAGTTTTAGAGACAGCATGATTTCTGTTTTTCCTCATAGTGGCTATAATACTAGATGAAAGTTAGTCAGTGGGTGTAGGGTAGGTGGTGTCAGGTGACCGGGACAAAATACAAAAAATAAATAAATAAATAACAAAACCTAAATTTTTTTCTTTTACTCCAAGCCCCCAGGATTTTTTTTTTTCAATTAAAGGAGTTCCTTTCCCATTTTGCTTTCAAAAAAGAAATAAACAGAAAAAGAAAACTAATAAATCTTCTTTCAACATTTATTCCGTGCTAATTTCAGACTCACCAAATCCTGATTCCAAGCTGATTAACCTTTCTAACTGAGCTTCAAAGTTCTCCCCAAACTACACCTCAACTACATCAACTCCAATCTCCTTTCACAAAACAATATTTCTCCACTAGGATCTAAAACAGTTCACATTTCCATGCACAGTGGGTCATATTTGCAAATGCAAAGGCTGCTGCCTCTTAGAATTTATTTCATCTCTGCCAACCTGTGTTCACAAATAGGCTACTCTTGGTCCTGCTTCCTTGTGGAATTCCTATGAAAAGGCGTAACATCTATAGAGTTACTTATAATCACTATTCCAAGAGGTGTGCCACACACGGTGATCCCCATCCCCCTTCCTCCTCCCGTCTCCCAACTCCTTCATTCCCATTCACCTTTTCTTTAGCCAGAAACGACCATGTGGTTCATCTACCTCTAAAGCACTGGCTCTCAACCAGAAGCAGTTTTGCCTCCCAGGGGACACTTAGCAATGTCTAAAGAGGTTTTTTTGTTTTGTTTTGGGTTTTGCATCTAGTAGGTATAGGCCAGGGATGCTTCAATCCTACAATTCAAGGGACAGACTCCTCCCCCTGCATCTTCAACAATTATTTCGCTCCAGTGTCTACAGTGCCATAGTCGAGAAATTCTGCTCAAAAAAAGAAAATACTTCACTCATAAATAGCTCGACGATCAAATCAAACCTGCCTTTGGGTCAAGCTCACTCTCTCTTCCACTCTCTGACCTCCCATGTTCCTGAGCATTTTGCCTGTTTTGCCCAGGGAGCCTTTGCTTGTCTTTTTCCCACTGATGCTCTGATATAGGGATTCTCAGATCCCTAGCTCCCCCTGACATCTGTGCAGCTCAAAATTCCTCAGCCTTGTTTCTCATCATGGAAAATGAGGGGACTTGAATGCCTTGTTTTCTGGACCTAAATCTTTACACAGTCTGGTCTCCAGCCAGCCTGACTAACCTTCATCACCTATTGCTCCCTAGACCCAGGCTGACGATATGGTCTGACACTGCACATCAGAGCAGCCTGCTGATGTAAGAGGCCTTCTCCTGTCTAACTTTGGAGTCCCAGCATTTCCCCTCCTCTTCCCACAGTCCCCTAAGGGGCTACTGCCTATCTCTGGAGTAGTCACAGGTCTGAAGAGCTCATTATAGGGGACAAATACATGAACCACCAACCTGCAGGCTTGAATAGCAAAGAGCATGCATTTAGATTGACTGAATCCTGGATCTTAACAGTTCTTTTATTCTGTAGCTGAAATATTTATTAAAGTACAGTACCAGGTAAGGGGCAGGGGGAAGGAGAGATTAAAAAACAACTACATAACCCTCAAATAGCTTACAGCTTAGTATACAAATCAGATATGTAAATAAATAATTTGCAGTTAGAATAATTACAATCAGATAATTCCTATTATAGAACTTCAAAGGATTTTTTTTAAAAGAAAGAAAACATTTCCTCAGAATTGACAGACATAATAGTCTGGAAAGTATGCTGGATGGCTCGGCACCCGTAGCTCAGTAGTTAGGGTGCCGGCCACATACACAGGGCTGGCAGGTTCAAACCCGGGCCAGGCCAGCTAAACAGTAATAACAACTGCAACAAAAAATAGCTGGGCATTGTGGTGCTATAGTTCTAGCTACTTGGGAGGCTAAGTTAAGAGAATCTCATAAGCCCAAGAGTTTGAGGTTGCTATGAGCTGTGACGTTATGGCACTCTACCAAGGGTGACATAGTGAGACTGTGTCTCAACAACAACAACAAAAAAGTATGATGGATGAATGAGTGAACAAATGAGCAAGCAGACAGATACAGGAGAAACCAAACAGCAAACAAGCAATGCTGTGGGGGGTTTGGGGTCTTAGGCAAGGTGGTTCATCACGTAAATGGGAGTTTTATTATTCCATCACATCTCCTTTCTTTTCTTCTTCCTTAAATGTCATTCTCACTATAAATGCTAATTGGTTGAGCACGTGGACACATTAATCTGGGTAGCAGGATAATTCTACAACACAATCTTTGCCGAAAAAAATCTTTGCTTCTCTGTTTCGCAGATAACGGAGCCACTAGGCAGATTTAGTCTCCCAGTCTGTGCACAGACCAGGACTGATACCAGGCTCAAACACATCAGATAGCCCTTCCAGAGGTTTCCAGGCAGGGTCCACCTGATTGGCCAGGGCTTGTGTCTTATCGGTTGTTAAAACTTTTAATTTCACCCTTGACTGGTACAGTCTCTCAATTTCAGAGCAGCAGGCAGGGTTCCCAAGGAAAGACAGCATAACTTTATTGCATTCACTCTCCCCTTAAAAGTGTAAAAATGCCAATTACCAACCGAGCCAGCATCAAGTATCCACCTGGTTGAGTTAATGATTTATTTATTCATACTGAGCTGAGAGATCAGATGCTACAACAGAGATTATCGCCATTGCTCAGAAGACAGCGTCATGTACCGCTAGGGTGAACCCAACGCTCCATCACATACTAAGTGATCTTGAGGGAGATGTTGAACCTCCTCTAGGCTGAAGTACATGGAACTTTAACAAAATTCAATTGGGAAAAATAATGTCTACCTTACAGGTTTGTTATGAGAACTGATAAGATGATATATCTCTAAAGATAAGCACGTAATACGTGTTCAATGAATAATAGCTCTACCTTTTAAGCCAAGCTTAATTAGCCAAGCTTTTGAGTCAGGCAATCCTGGATTCCAAATTCAACTCTGTCACTTACATAGTCGAGTCATTTACTTAGTCATTAAACTTCCCTGGGTCTTACTGTGCTGTAGAGCACGTGTACGGCCATGAGCATGGGGCCTTGCACATGAGAGGGGCTCTCATAACTTCCATTTATAATAATGGAAGTTACAATAATCCTCAGTACAAGACTGCTAACCAAAGCTATCTTTTAGTCCAAATCATGTGCCATTAGCATGTGCCCTATTCTGCATTTATTCACTCATGCATTAATATTCACCAAAAAAATGGTTTTCTGAAAGTCGTATATGTTATAGGCATAAAATAACAACATTGGTACAACGCTTTAAAAGATAAATTAGCCAAGATTTCAGGTTAGAATGAGTTGATGTTGGGTCTAAGGGGAAGGCAAACATATAAACAAATGATTATAACACAATGTTCTGAATGCTAAAAATGAAAGTACCGTGTTTCCCCAAAAATAAGACACTGTCTTATATTTATTTTTTTCTCAAGAAGACACACTAGGGCTTATTTTTGGGGGATGTCTTATTTTTATTAAGTATAATACAACAATCTACATTTATTCAAATACAGTTAAGTCATCTTCTTCTGGAACCTGAAAGGGGGAGCCCACCTTGTTGGTGGGGCTGGTGCTAGTGATGCGTAAACCCCTTTCCCCTAGCCATTCGCAAGTGCACAATAGGATGCCTGCTACTGCAGTTACCACAGACGTACCCGCGCAAGTGCAAATGGCTGGGAGGCAGATAAAAGGTATTCCAGTCTTCCTTATGGCTCTATGCCAAAATGCAGGCCGTGGCTATGCAGATACACTGCATAGCTACGCCCATCACTAGGTCTTATTATTGGGTAGGGCTTGTATTTTACAAATGCATAGAAATCCTGCTAGGGCTTATTTTGGGGGTAGGTCTTATTTTTGGAGAAACATGGTACACAAAGCTGCCAAGAAGAGCTGCATCTGGAAGTATGAGCAAGGCTTCACAGAGCAGGCAAGGGAAAGCTGGGTATCCCTGGGAGCAACAGTGGAAAGACGGTGATGCCTGTGGGCAACACCAAGCACAGACTCAGGTCCTTTGGAGGATGCTCTCAAAGGAAAGACTCGTGGAAAAATGAGTCAGGTAGGAAGAAGCCCAATCACAAAGCCCTCAAGTGACATGCCCAAGACTTTGGACTTCATTCATTAAGCAGTGGAAGGCCGTTGTTATATTTCTAAGTGAAAGAGCAACATGTTATAGAACTATTCCAATGATGGCAGAGGAGGGAAAGGGTGGGAGGGGCTGGTATTAGAAGTGATGATGCAGAACAGATGGAAGTGGTAAGGGTCAAGTGTGGCTGTGGGGTTTCTAGCTTGGATAAATGGTGCACCATAGCTCCCTAGCACAAGTGGCAGGGCAGAACTTAGGTGCAGATCATGAAAGTTTTGTACTCATGCCTCTGTTGAGCGGGGAGATATTCAATAGGGCACTGGGAATAACGTGTCCAGGATACAGGGGAAAGGGAAGAATTAGAGATACAAGTTGAAAATGGATTTTTGAAAGTAACAACTTTTTTAAAACCAAGGAATGTGCTTTTGAAAAGACACGTAATTCATTTGGACTTCTAACTTCAAAGATTACAAACGAAAGACCTTAAACTACTATTATATGCATATTAAAATTTAACATTAAAAAATATAGGAAAACATCAACATATTTAATGAAAACATGCTCTTGCCAAAGAAAATTTAGATTCACTTAGAGTTTATATTCATTTCCCTATTGCTTTTCTTGAACCATCTACTAGCTAATAATATAAGGACATTCTCCTTACCTATAAAATTAATGTACTTCCAGAATAATGTTTTCATGGCCAAAAAAAAATACAACATGCTTCATCTTCTGAATAAACTGGTGTGTTTAATTTCCTGAGTAAACATTAGGCATCGTCGACACAGAACAGAGTCCAAATTCACTGAAGGGGTTAAGAAATTTCCAAAATCCCCAAAGCAACAGACCTCAGAGAATCTAGTCAAGAGCTTCTTGTAAAGGACTAAAAGTCAATGTCGTACCAAAATTTTAAATAACATCATGCGTCGCTCTATTTAATAAATTATTTCAAAATCAGGTCACAATCGACAGACACCCTGTCTTGGGCAGACGCAGAGAGGAGATAAGCAGGAAACGGTTCCTTTTCTCTACTGAACCATGTCCACCAACTGTCATCTCTGGAAAACAGCCAAAATGAGCACTTTATTTGCAAAAAGAACAGGGGACTTATCACGTGAGCAGAATGTGCTGTGTATAAACGTGAATTGCACAGAATTCTTTTAAGGTTCGTATTTATGCACGTTGACAGTTAATGTCTCAAAGGTATAGATGAAAAGCACAAGTTCATCTCTGGCACCAGCTCTAAAAGCAAAAAGTGGAAATGCTAAACCCCCCAAAGGTAAGCTTCCCCTCTTTCTTCCAGGCTGTCACCACCTATCCGGGGTAAGCTTTCCTTATTCCAAGGCGGATAATCTGGCCTCAGCAGGCCACATAAATTACCTTGAGAAAACCACGGCCAAATCCCATCCCTTTCTTTCTCTTAACCTTCCTTTCCTTGCGTTCCCCACCTCTCTTGCTTCCTCTTCCCCCCCAGAGCATTTTCTAGTTTCCTGACCACAGCCGGGCTTTCCCAGCAAATGCTGACACAGCTGAGTGGCTGAGGAAAAACAGCTAAACTAGGAAGGAAGGAAGTCAGAGGGAAAGAGGCAGGGGACCAAGAAATGTTAACAACCAGAAGGGAATTGGGAAAGCCTTGAGTTGAGTTTGAATCTGCATAAATGTCTAACTCTAGAGGAACATTCTCAGTTCAGGTCTGGGGTCCATGGTCGACAAAGGGTCTTCAAGAGTTTTCGGCTAAGGCACCAGCCACATATACCTAAGGTGGCGGGTTCGAATCCCCAGCCAGGGCCGCCAAACAACAATGATGGCTGCAACCAAAAAATGGCCAGGCGTTGTGGCGGGCGCCTGTGGTCCCAGCTACTTGGGAGGCGGAGGCAGGAGAATCGCGTGAGCCCAGGAGTTGGAGGTTGCTATGAGCTGTGATGCCATGGCACTCTACCCAGGGGGACAGATTGAGGCTCCGTCTCAAAAAAAAAAGAGTTTTCTAAATGGGCTTCTCATTGATCTAAAAGAAAGAACCTTCAAAAAC
>CAUYQV010145416.1:0-11345 GCA_963574575.1 Galagoides demidoff | reverse complement strand
TCCAGACTGCCGCCTCCCTGGTCCAGGCCCCCATCATTTCTCTCCTAAACTGGGACAGTGGCCTCCTAACTTGTCTGTAGAGACTGTAGGTCACCACAGTGTACCACAAGGCAAACACTTAAGTTAGATCATTCTCTTCTTTTTATATTTGATTTAATGCCACTGGCAAGAAACACTTTAACCCATGCTGCAAGCTGTCTCTCTGTAGGATGATTTCACTTGAGCCCAGTTAACCTGTAACACATGGAATTTTGATTTTATGATTATCAGCATTATGTTCATAGTTGACCTGGCTCAATTCAAGCGTTCCCCAGTTCCCTGTCCCATTGTAAAGAATTTCATTGGACACAGTTGTCTTCATGAGTGACATCACCGTTACAATGAAAACTGTAGAGTCTTCAATTGAAGCTGAGAGCTCGTTTCCCTACCTTCCCTTGCCTTTAAGAGTAAGGAAAAATAAAATCACTATATGGGGTAGCAGTTCATAATTAAAACTATGAAACTTTGTTAAGTTAATGGTATTATTTTACAAAGATGTTAACATATGCCTTTAGCAATGAGCCTTTCAACTGCCTGATGTAAGAAGCAAAAATGTAATTCTGCTATTAAAGTTCTATGCTATTGTTTTATTATGCCTTTGCCCTAGAATACCCATTCAATCATTTATTCATGTATCAAAAAAATATTAATAAAACCTACTATGGGCCAGGCACTCTTCTGGGTACAGGTGAACAGATCAGATAAAAATGCTTATTCTCCAAGACCTTATACTCCAGACAGAAATAAACATATTAGTGCTAAAATCTGAGGAGAATAATGTAGATGGGAAGAGAGAAGAAGGGGCAGGAAGGTGGGGGCACTTTCAAACAGTATTTCCAGGGAAGGACTCACTGGTAACATGATGTATATGCAAAGACTTTAAGAAGGTGAGGCAGCCGGCAGGACATGTGATACTTGGGAGAAGAGTGTTGCACAGCAGGTGCCAAGACCCAGAGGGGACACTGTGCTGGGTTGTCTAAGGAGCACCAGTAAGCCCTGGGACGAGAGTGGGCACCCAAGGTAGAATGGAGGAGTGCAGTGGTGGGGATGGCACTGGAGCACAGAAACGGGGTCATCGCGGGACATGTAAGTACCTTGGCTTCTACTCTGAGTAGAATGGGCAGTCATTGGAGGTTTCCAGCAAAGGAATGGCTGATATAATTTAGATCTTGGCAGGATAGCTCTGGCCACCTGTTGGGGATAGTTAGGAGGCCAGTGTAATAGTCTAGGAGAGAGATGATGGGGCCCAGGACCTGGGAGGCGACAGTATGAACGTGAGAAGTGCTTGGATTTGGGAGAGAGTTTGAAGGTGGAGTCACCCAGATTTGTTGATGGATCAGATCTGGGCTGTGAGAGAATAGAGGCATCAAGCCTAAAAGGGGTTTCTGGGATGGGGAGACAGTGGGAGGAGCAGTTTTGAGGGAAGAGAGATGCTTGGTTTGAGTCATGTTAAAATGGAGTGGAGATGTGAAGTAGGCAGTTGACTGAGTGCAATTTGGGGATGCTGTAGTTTACTTCCAGGCTTTTTCATCCACTCATGTATTGGACAACAAAGCTGTTATAAATTAGTAGTGAGTGGCTGCATCCTGAAAGAAAAGGGGTCTAACCCTGATTAAAGGTCAGGTTTTCTATTCATGAAGAATAATTATTGTGTAGGATGCTTTTTTTAACATTCATCTTCACAGCCGGTCACCCCTACCCAGTTCATAAAGTTCTCTTTTTCTGTAGTATCTAGCATGATTAAGGGGGTTCACCTCTGACCAAAGCCAACTTAGCATCTATACTTCAGGTTGTGATGTAAATATCTATGTCACACATTGGCTCAGCACATAGCTTTGTTGTTACATGCTGTGAAAATTATGCATAAGCTCATATGATTTATTACTGCAGGATATTGGCCACATTTTTGATAGAAGTATAATTAATACCCCTACAACATTTCAGGAAAACTGTTCTGTTCTAAACTGAGCCAGTAAGGGCACCAAAGGTGGGCATCTGAGGTGGCTGAGAATTCACACTCAGAAACATCAGAGAACCTGGGCTCAGCCCTATGATAAACACAACACCAAGTGACTGCTCCACTATCTTGGACAGTGGATTTTTTTTCTTTTGTGTATGATAGGAGGTTGATGGATTGTGTCTGTTGCAGAGACACAAGGAGAGAAAGGTGACTCAAGTCCCAAAATAGCCCTTTTGAATGCATTAAGAGAAAGCATCTCTGACACAGACAGGAAGAAAAGGAAGAGGGGGCAGGAATCGGTGACAAAGTGTTCGTAGTGCATTGGTCACCAACATTGATTCATGCTAAGTTATTGTCCTCTGCTGAGAATGGCACTGTCCTTTGCTTTTATTTTAAATTATAAAACCCTCTAAAATGGCGCAATTACCTGAAGATTAAATTGATTGTCCATTATCTGTATTTTAACAGTCCACTTGGTAAGTGTTTCCTACCGTTTCTTCATCACTTCACACCCGGTTGGGGTTTGGAGTGGGTCTTCTGTATGCCTCTATTTGATAATGTGGTGGTTATGTATCTCAATTCTCTATAAAAGTAAGGATATCACTATTGAAGTGAGACCTTTAAGTGTGCTTTAAATAGACAAATAATATCTGAAGCAAACTTTAATGGAAGAAATTCCATTCACAATAGCTGCAGAATATATATAGATATATGTTATAATATATATATTATACATATAATATATATAAATTAAACTTAATAAGTACAGAAAATACACAAAGGAAATTTTAAAACTAGTAAAATACATAAAGTGATACTAAAATAGACAGGCAGTCTCAATAATTTAAAGATGAAAATTATCACTAAATTAACCTATAAATTTGATGCAATATCAATTAAAAATTCCACTGGGGTTTGTTTTCTTTATGCCTTCTTTATTTTGGAACTTGTTTATCTTGGAAAAGTAGGCAAAGTCTATTGAAGGAGACCTCTGCTATCAGTTCTTAAAAAGTATTATAAAACTATAATAATTAAAACTATATAGCATTAGGAAAGACTAGACAGATTAGACCAAAGGAACAGAATTGAGAGTAGTCCTAACTATATGGAGATTTCATATGTGATCAATCCATCAGTTAAAATCAATGATAAAATGGATTTTTCAATAAATGGTTTTAGGAAAACTACTAGCTAGATATTTGGGGAGAAAGTAAAAACTGAAATTATTCAATTTTCTTCTAACAGCAAGATAGATTACAGATGAATCAAAGATTTAAACATAAATGATAAAAACAGAAGAGTACTTGAAGCAAATATGAGGTTTATCTATGCTTTTGAAATGATGAAAGCCTTTCTAATCAAGAAGAAAACCTCTAAGCCATCAGGTTGAAAGTTAATGAGTTTTACTACTAAAAATTAGATTTTATGTGTAGAAAAAATGCCATAATAAATGCAATCGAAGGGCAAATGACCAACCAAAAGAACTTCTAAAACACATAGTTCTAACAAATGATGTTCTCAACACATAAAGAGTTCTCTTAACTTGATGAGGAACAGGACCATGAAATTCGTGTTGATAACAAGTGAAAGGCTCATAAATACAGGAAAAAATTCTCAATCTCTCTAAAAAGAAAAGAAATTTACTTTAACAATTAGATTACATTTTCCAATTTTCTATTGAGAAAGACTTACCATGAGGCAAGGATCCAGGCATGCTCATTCACTGTAGATGGACGTATAAATTATTTCATCTTCTTCAGAGTTCAGTTTGGCAATAACTACTAAATGTAAAGTGCCTGTACATTTTTGGCCCATCAGGTAATGCTTTGGGGAATTTGTCCCATATTGTACTCACACATGTGTAAGAAGTATGAGGCAAGATGTTTGATATAGCATTGTTGGTCACAGACAATGACTGAAAAAATTGGCAATAGCCTCCTTGTTTTGAAAAAATATGATACAAACATATCATGGAATACTACACAGCTATAAAAGCGGTGAAGTAACTCTGTTGATCTTACAGAGTTCCAAGATGCATGGTTTAGTTTAAAAAAAAAGCTAGGTGCCAAGCAATATGCACTGTAATTTATGTAAACATAAACTATAATACATAGACATGCATACATTATACATATTACATATGTCTCTGTCTCTTTCTCTCTCTCTCTCTCACACACACACACACACATATCTCATGCTCATATGCCTAGAGCACTTCTAGAAAATGTTTACCCCTACAAAGGAAAACTGAGGAACCAGCACGGGTTAATGATGAAAGGAAAACTGATCACAGTATGCATTTTCTGAGGCTTCTGTCCTTTATTACCATATGCATTTTTGTAATAAAAATAGTTTTAAAAAAAAATTGAAAACATTAGACTTTAGAAAATAAGAATATAGCCTTTCAGATTAACAGGAGAAAAGATGAATTATCCAATAGATATTGACACGATGGCTAGAAGAAAGAGTTAGATGCATTAAAATAAATTCTAAATAGGTCAACTTTTCAATATAAGTAATAAAATACAAGTGATAAAAAATAAAACCATTAACTATCTCAAAGAAGATGGTGATAATTTTTATAATCTTGGCTTGGGAAAGATCTTTCTAATCATGTAATGAAAACTCATTAAATTGATCAATTTATCACATACTGCCAGAGTTCTTGCATTGATTCCTGCTCATCTGGAGAAATTTAAGTATTTCTCATAGAAATGGTCTTTATTTTCACTAAAATAGCATAAACATACTTAAAAGATAAGAAAAATAGGAAAAATATTTGCAGGACAAATGTTAGACACATGTCAGTATTATTAATATTGACTAAATATTCTTACAAGTGAATAAAAAAATTATTTGTACTTTAAAAATTTCATTTTATTCACTTAATTTTTATTTAAATAGATTAAGGGATATATAAATGTTTTTTTGTCACATGGATGAGTGATGATAGCTGGATTTTTAGGGTACCTGTCACCAAATAGTATATATCATACCCCTAAGTAACTTTTCATCCTTCACTCTCTTCCCAGCTTCTCCCTTCTGAATCTCCAAAGTTTATTATGACCCTCTTTATGACCATGCAGACCCATAGCTTGGCTCTCACTTGTAAGTGAGAACATGCCATATTTGTTTTTCCATTCCTGAGTTACCACACTTAGGATAATGGCCCCAATTCCATCCACATTACTGGAAAAGACATTATTTCATTTCTTTTTATGGCTGAGTAGTATAATGTGGTATATATTATACACACATAGACCACATTTTCTTTATCCACACATCAGTTCGTGGGCATTTAGGTTAATTCTATATCTTTGCAACTGTGAATTGTGGAGCCATAAACATATGCGTACAGGTGTCTTTTTAATATAATGATTTCTTTTCCCTCATGTAGATACCCAGTAGAGAGGTTGCTGGACTGAATGGTAGACACACTTTTAATTCTTTGAGAAATCTTCATGCTGTTCTATAGAGGTTGACTAATTTATATTTCCATTATTATTTTTGGGGGAGGGGTTTCCACATTGATTTCATAATTGGCCTACAGACCATTCATTAGCAGGTTGTTTAATTTCCATGTATTTGTATAATTTAGAGTTTCTCTTGGACTTGATTTATAGTTTTACTCTGCTGTGGTCCAAAAAGATACTTGTTATATGATTTTGATTGTTTAAAATTTGTTGAGACTTATTTTATGGCCTAGCATACAATCTCTCTTGGAAAATGTTCTACGTGCTAATGTAATGAGTAGAATATATGTTCTGCAGTTTAAGGGTAGAGTGGTCTATGGATGTCTGTTAGATCCATTTGGTCTACAGTCTGGTTTAAATTCTTTGTTGATTTCTCTGCCTCAATGATTTAATTCCCTCATCGGAATGTTGAAATTTCCCACTACTGTTGCATTGTTATTTATAATAAATATATCTATTTATTATATTTCTTTTCTTAAGTCTAGTAGTATTTTTTAAATAAATCTAGGGCTCTGCTGCTAGGCACATATGTAATTAGAAATGTCGTATTTTGTTGAATGTCTCCCTTTATCATTATATAATAACCTCTGTCTTTCGCTATTGTTGTTGATTTAAATCCTGTTTTATCTGATATAAGAATAGTTTGCTCCTACTCATTTTTTTGTTTCAATTTGTGCGGGATTTTTTTTTTTTAAATTTTTTGATACTCTGAGTCTGTGAGAACCTACTTGAGTTAAATCAGTTTCTTGGAAAAAATTTATATCTTTTAAGTGAGGCGTTTAGACTATTTATGGCCAATGTTAGTTTTGTATTTTTTTTTTAAGTTTTTGGCTGGGGCTGGGTTTGAACCTGCCACCTCCGGCATATGGGGCCAGCACCCTACTTCTTTGAGCCACAGGCGCCACCCTTATAGCCAATGTTAGTATTGACATGTGTGATGTTGTTCCAGTCATCATGTTGATTTTTATCTAGTTGCTTTCTATTACCCTTTGTGTTGCTGTTTTATAAGGGCTGTGATTTTTTTTTAACCTTCAAGTGTTTTTATACTATTGAGTATTGACGTCTACTTTTAATATTTAGAATTTTTTTAAGTATTTTCATAGAAATGGTCTAGTGTGACAAATTCCCTTAGCATGTGCTTGTTTGGGGAAAGATTATTTCTCTTTCATTTATGAAACTTTGTTTTGGCAGTGCCTGTAGCTCAGTGGCTAGGGCACCAGTCACATACACCGAGGCTGGCAGGTTCGAACCTAGCCCAGGCCAGCTAAAGCAACAATGACAATTGCAACAACAAAAAAATTGCCAGGCAGTGTGGCATGTGCTTGTAGTCCCAGCTACCTGGGAGGCTAAGGCAAGAGAATCTCTTAAGCCCAGGAGTTTGAGGTTGCTGTGAGCTGTGATGCCACAGCACTGTACCCAGGGTGACGGCTTGAGATTCTGTCTCAAAAACAAACAAACAAAGAAACTTTGTTTTGCAGGATACATAATTCTTGGCTGATAGTTTTTCTGTTGAGAATAATAAAGATAGCACCCCAATCCCTTCTAGCTTGTAAGGTTTCTCCTGAGAAGTCTGCTGTTAGCCTGATGGGTTTTACCTGATGGGTTTTCCCACATAAGTTACTTGGTATTTTCACCTCATGGTTCATAAGAGTTCATGTTGACTGGCCGGTGCCTGTGGCTCAGTGGGTAAGGTGCCAGCCCCATATATGCAGGGTGATGGGTTCGAACCCAGCCCCAGCCAGCTAAAACAGCAGTGGCAACTGCAACAAAAATAGCTGGGCATGGTAGCAGGTGCCTATAGTCCCAGCAACTCGGAAGGCTGAGGCAAGAGAATCGCCCTAGCCCAAGAGCTGAAGGTTGCTGTGAGCTGTGATGCCATAGCATTCTACCATGGGTGACAAATTAAAAACTCTGTCTAAAAAAAAAAAAAAAAGAGTTCATGTTGACTTTGTTCACTTAGATGGCTATGTGCCTTATTGATGTCCATTTTGAAATGATTTTCCCAGGAGTTCACTGAGTTTCTTGTAACTGGATATTGAAGTCTCTAGCAAGATCATGGACATTTTCCTCTATTATTTCCTTCAGTAGGTTTTCCAGTTTTTTTTTGATTTTTCTTCTTTTCCTTCAAGGATACCTATGGTTCTTGTTTGGGCATTTTACATAATCCAATATTTCTCAAAAACTTTGCTCATTTCTCTTGATTCTTTTTTCTTTATTTTTGATTGTCTGGATTAATTTAAAAGATATGTCTTTGAGTTGTAAAATTCTTTCTTCTGCTTAGTCTATTGTTAAAACTTGGTTTTTAACATTTTTTTTTGTATTTCCATAAATGGAGTTTTCATTTCCATAAGTTCTAGGGGTTTCTTCCTTTAAATATACCTAGATCTTTAGTAAATTTTTCTTTTGTGTCCTGAATTATTTGTCTCATATCTTTGAGTTAGTTTTCCATTTTCTCTTAGATATCATTGAGCTTCCTTAAAGTCCATATTTTGAATTCTTTATTATTTCAGTATTTTTGTTTTGGTTATGACCCATTGTTAGAGAGCTGATGTGCTGCCATTGGGATATTGTTACAGTCTATGTTATCATACTGCCAGAGTTCTCACACTGATTCCTGCTCAACTTCTTGTTTTTTAGTTCTTGTTTTTGAATTTTGTTTTGTTTAGATGGGATTTTTCCTCCCATCTTAAAGATATAACTGCAAAATATGTTGAGTAAGGAATGTTAGCTCTTACTGAGGGTATTTTCAGGGGGCCTAGGCTCTGAATGAATTCCTTTATTATAGACAGCCTTAATGTGGTCTTTTTCTTAACTACTAGTTATTTGTGGTGAACTAATGTGTGGACAGGCTCCTATAAAATAAGGGGAGATGGAAGTCTCTGGAATCATCTCTTTCCTCAACCCTGTGCACATCTAACAGTATTAATTGTATTGGGATATCCAGCTTAGTCTCCATCCCAGTAGGTGGCGCTTGTGGGTAAGAGTTAGTTAATTGAATCAGCAAATGATGAAATGGGTGGTACAAGTTGACCTTCATGCCAATAGGAGATGCTTTCAGGAGAGAGCCAGGTGTGGTGGTATTTGTGGGGCCTAAGGCTGACCCTACTCAATTTAGAAGCACTTGGATGTCCCAGGCAATGTGTGAGTCTCTGAAAATCCCAGGAGTTCTCTTCTTGTACTCTGTTATCTCCAAGACAGAGGGTGTAAGCCAGATAGGCCTGGAGTGGGCTCCCCAACGATAGGAACAAGCATTGTCTCAACAGAAGTCAGCTCCTAGACTGTAAAAAGAAGCTTCCAGGGAGGAGTGGAGATGCAAATGAACCTGCTTTGGTAGAGGACAGTCCAGAATGCCTAGGCCAGTCAAAAGACAACCTCACTCAGGCAGCAAATCTCCTGCAGGTTGTGAGTGTCTCCTACAAGCAGAATGTTCAGCTTGCCCAGCCATTCCTATGGGGGGACGGTGGCCTGATGCACTGCAGCAGAGGTTCACATCACACTCTCCTCTCAGTTCTTCCTCCCCATTCAAGATCAGTTCACGATTCTCCCCTCCATGTCCCTGGACAATGTGATCAAGTCCTTAGAGTATGGAACCAAGCCTGTGGATCTGTTAGCAGGCCCCCTGAGTTCAAGTGTTGACTGTGACAGGGAGAGGTGGGCTGGTCTAGGCTGCCCACCTAATGGACAAGCAGGTCAACTGCAGTTACACTGCAGTCTTGCCACTGGGTGGGGTATGCTCCTCTTGGTTGGGGCAACCAAGTGTGTAGCTCTGGGGAAGGTTGACGAGCTTGGAGCTCATAGTCTGAACCCCACTTAGAACCATCCACAGATACCATGGTGCAACTTGACCTCGGAGCAGGTGAGATCTCCCAGGTTCCTCTCTCCTTCCCTGGCTTGGCAGCAGGGCAGCAGCAATCTGAGGGCAAAGGCTAGAGCATTGAGGGAAGGGCTCCTAGAATGCCTCTGAATGTAGATACATTTGGAAGACTTGGGAGTGCCGGGTGAGTTCAGGCAGTGCCTGATCTCCCAGATGCTCCCTGCTACTCTGGAGGCCTGAGGGGCAAAAGAGCTCTTCTGTAGCCAAAACTGAAAAGAT
The DNA here is from genome assembly GCA_963574575.1 of Galagoides demidoff. Classification (NCBI taxonomy): domain Eukaryota; kingdom Metazoa; phylum Chordata; class Mammalia; order Primates; family Galagidae; genus Galagoides; species Galagoides demidoff. The sequence goes on along the minus strand of CAUYQV010145416.1, from coordinate 1,780 downwards.
CTGGGGCAGGAGTTCAGAGCCCAAAGGACTCCTGTTTACCCCTTCCCTAGGTCTGGGTATGGGGCTGCTCTATGCTCTCAGTGGCCCTGTGCAGGCAGCCTGACTTGTACCTTGACTCTTAGGGTCTTCATCACATATCTGTTATCTTCAAGCATTCTCCCTCAGACAATCTATTCAAAATATGGGTGTTGAATGGATTTCCTGATTGCTCTCTGAAGAAGAGGCATGTGCTATAGCTGTCTGTAGCCAGACATCTTGCTAGTCTCTCAGGGAAAGTTAAAAAATGTTACATGAGCATAGGACATAAACAAACACTTCACCACAATTAAACACTCAACACAGGAAAGGATTTCAACCATGCTAATAATGAAGTGTAAATCATAAGAATAAATCACATTGTACACCCAAAAAATGAGCAAAAAAAGTTTTACATTAACAAAACTCAGTGTAGTTGAGCATCAGTTCTGTCTCATTCTATTTGGTGGAGATATGTGTTCATAGTTTTCTGATGTCACTTTAATAGTTAAAATGCTCAGTGTATGTACTACTTGGTCTAATAATTCCTCATCCAGAAATTTACTCCAAAGAGAGAATCTTTCGGGTTTAAACTTACAAAATTTCAGTGATATTCATCAAGTATTGTTTAGAATAGGAAAAAACAAACAAAAAGTCTCCATTGGAAATGATATGAATGTTGGTCAATAGTGCATTTGTTATATAAATAATGACACCTCCGTGCAATGAAATACAAAGCTGAACTTTGAAATATGTATGAACAGGAAGCTTTCTCCTTAACCAATTGTCAAGTGGTTAAAAGGAGATTACCAAACACCACTTGGAGAACAAAATATCACACAGAAAGAGAGGTGTCAGGAAGCTTGCTCATCCAAACATTTATATTGGTTTTTACTGAGTGGGAGGAATTTAAGCAATCTTCACTCTTTTCCCTTATGCTTTTTAAATGAAATCAAAGCATGCATTATTTTATACACCTTCTCTGCTCCAATTAAATGAATCCTATGCAGACACTAAAATAATGTAGAAAAAAATTGAACACCATGAAGTGTTGTTTATAATTTATTAAATGGAGAAATATAAGTTACAAATGAATATGTACAGCATTTACCCCATTTTTAGAATAAAGTATGGAAATGGACATCTGCATACATACATTTGCAATGGAAAAACATTAGCCCAAATATATTAACAGGGATCATCTTTGTGTGATAAGATTTAGGGTGGCTTTTTAGAAAATATTTATATATTTTCCTTGATGAAGTGATATCACTTTTAAATTAAAGTTATTATAGCTCTGTCTTTAAATTTTTAAGATGTTATATTTTTAAGATAAAATTGCCAAAATCTGGGCTTTGTATAAAAAAAATTATTGTCTCATAAGTTATTTCTTAACCTAATATTTAAAAGCAAGGGGAAAGAATAGTGAGGGAGTGGTTGAATCACATATGGTGAAACTGTACAACAGACCTGTACAAGGCTGCTGATAAGTCACAGGCACACATTATGAAGTTAAACCCTGTCTAAGGCTTAAGAAAATAAACAACTGAGCTATCATATGTGGACTATAGAGAGAATTGTCCTTTGGATGAAATCCCTGACCAATATTGACAACTGTTTATACATCTAATATTTCCACCTAATATTGGTCAACAATAAAATGTCTCACAAATCTGTAGACACATGAACCCTTCCTAGCTTCCTGATCCAAGAAGAATAAAAGGCTAAACTGAGCATTAAAACTGCAAAAAGGTGTGGTGGGGGG